>JAQFZQ010000225.1:0-41785 GCA_034696005.1 Glomeris marginata | reverse complement strand
CCACCCCGACCATGTCCGCGCCAACCCGACGTTTGTCCGCGCTGGGCGCGGATCCGCGCCAACCCGTCGCACATTAAATTCGAACTAATAGATCAAAAGACACTATTGTATTATTTGAGCTATAATTTGTTTTTCTGTGTTTCAGCAGCATCATTACGCTTTGGGTATTGCTGTCTTGGCAAGCAGCAATGGCTGGGCTGGAGCCTCTCAGGGAAGCCATGGCGCTGAAGTCTGAAGCAATTGCAGCCGATTCTAGTGTCCCTTCAACACATGCTCCAACTTTGCCTTCAACACTGCCAGGAGAACCGCCTATGATTCCAGGTGTGCTTCCAAATACTTCTGGAAATGCTGGTAAGTCCTATATGTTTAAATTGCAGCGCCCCTGCAGCCAGCCTGCATAAATTAATCACCCCAACAACCATTCCAGAAACTGGAAAACTTTATAAAAGTTTCCAGAATACAATTAATTTTTAAATTTACAATTGGTAATCTGTAATATATTTGTAATTATACCCATGTACATTTGTTTGTGGGCTTACTAGCCATAATAACTTCAGTACCTACAGCAAACATGATTTATGGTTTACGTAATGGATGGACGGGGTGAGCATTATTGTTACAGGAGGTTGGGTAGGGAAGATTCATTTGTTACGTAACAGCTAAATAATAGTTGCATCATTTAAAGAAATTTAAATTGGGCTATAATGTTGAAATCTAGTTAATAATATATTATGTATTTGTAAATATGAAAATTAAATTTGTTAAGTTGTGTGTTATGTTGCAAGGGGAAAGGGCTAGTGGGTTGTGATCGTTACAGTAGTGTTACAAGTGGGGAGGGAGGGTTACAGAAAATCAAGGAGGTTGGAAGTTTTTTGGTTGGTCCCTGCAGAAAATGGATTTTTTGTGTTACGTAATTTAACAGTAGCCCCTTATATAATCCGATGTGAAGACAATATATTTGAAATTGCATTGCCCCTAACATTAATATTATGCTCCCCAAATTCTTCTATTCGTAGGGGGGTGCTTGCGACACCAACCACAACTTCAAAAGTTGCCAACTTGCTGTATACTTCAGATTCGTCAGTGCTGCATCAGCTGCGAGCAAATTTCCAGCCGTATGCAAGGCCTGTGAGACGTAGTGTCACAACAATTACCGATCATACCAGTACTGCACCTTGGACCCATAAATTTTGTTTAGCAGACCTGCGGCAGGAATGAAATACCATCACAAAAGCAATTAGAATGTTTTTGGTTTGCAGCACGTGATGCTTCAGCAACCCTGTTGTGCACCTGGTTTAAATATTCCACCTGACAATCTGACACCTGAGACACGGCCAATAACGATTATCCTAGATGATGCTCTCCCTGATCTATGGGATGCTTTCCCTCATCCACATGAAGACCAAAAAGACCCGAGATCATGAGTATACAAGTGGTATTCGTTGGAGAACCAGGTAAGTCGACTTTAACTTACAAATCTTGACACCAAGTATTGTTTTCAAAATACTATTTAAACTCACAACATTAAAATGTGTTCACATACAAAGTATTTTTCAAGTTATGTCTCAATTATGTGTATCGCTTTGCACAAGTTTTGCGTTTGTTGTTACTCGGAAAGTTTTTTATCTATCTTTGATTATGGGATAGGCAGCCATGACATAAAAAGGAATACAGTGGTTGGCATTATGTTAAGATGGGATCTGAATTTCTTGAAAACATGCCCGAACCTTTAATGGCCCACTTTCAATGAGCTTTATATTTATTGGTGGGTCCCCGTCAGGAAGCATAGCCCAGCCTGTCCAAGCACACAGGAGATCATGAACCTTTTTTGATCATTGTTCGAAATTTTAGTCAGGAATTCTTCAAAGAAGCTTTTAATTCTCCCAGGTTGTGGATCTCCAGTGACCTTGATTTTTTCTAAGACCACTGACACGGGAATTTTGGTGTCCCCAGAAGGGAAAACTGAACTAATGAGGTATTCACGTGTAGATAAGAAAGCGGCAACCGGTGTAGACTGGAAGCTGCCTTTCATAGCATCCAACTGAGCTTTCCTCCTTTCGATGACAAAATGGTATAGCAAATGTTCCGTGAGAAACCTCTTGTTGATGTCTGTTATACGTTCATAGCAGTCGGCGTCACTCAAAACGGAACAAATGTTATCCTCTTCGTCTGTGGAAATATTCGGCCATTTGTCGATCTGAATTATAGAAATTGCTGTTGAGCATAATTGAGGAAAGCTGTTAAAAAAATTGAAGGACATTGCTCAAAACATAAATTGCAGCTTCAGATATTACAACACTTACCGATGCCATAGCTGCCCGTACTTGGTAGTCCGGTACGTCCTTGACCACAATGGGCAGCGGTGTTGTGCTCGATACATTTTGCAAGCAAAGGTAATTTGCTACCGCGGGGCTGAGTCCAAGAAATGCAATCCCCGCATGGAGCGCCACATGAGACATAAATTTCCCCACCGTCTCAAAGACTCCTGCATGCATGAGGGATGCATCACTTGTGGGCACTCGATGATCACAAACGCCCTCGAACAACCGTGCATTCTCAAATTTCTCATTCATTATGGCATGTAATCCTCTCCAAACATATTCTTTCCAGACTGCTCCAACATCTCGACCTGTATGAAGAGTAGCAATTTTGTTAACATAATGCCAACCACTGTATTCCTTTTTATGTTATGGCTACCTATCCCATAATCAAAAAAAAACTTTACGAGTAATAAAAAATGCAAATCTTGTGCAAAACGATACACATAATTGAAGACAACTTGAAAAAATACTTTGTAATTGGTACAACTATGTAAAAAAAATTAAATGTGAGTTTAAATATTTAGAAAACAATTGTAAATACCATACTGTGAACATTGTTGGTGTCAAGATTAAGGGATTTGTATGTTAAAGGTGAACTGGCGGCAAATCCTATCGGTATCATTTTATGGTGAAAATAGATCAATATACTTTCCAGTAATTATCTCCCAAGAGCTGAAGTGTCGAGATAACTGACATTTCGAGATGTTTTTCGACCGTTTTTGACAAACGTTAGTTTTATTTACTGTGATTGGCCGATTTTGGGCTTAGAGGTTGCCCAAAATCGGCCAATCGGAGCCAATCCAAATAATACTTGTCAAAAAACGTCTCAATGTCCGTTATCTCGACGCTTCAGCTCTTGGGAGTTGATTATTGGTTAGTATGTTGACCTATTTTCACCATAAAATGATACTGTTAGGATTTGCTGTCAGTTCACCTTTAAAGTCAACATACAAATTCGTTTTACCTGGTTCTCCAATGAATAAAACTTGCGGTGTTGGGAGCAGATTTATGCTAGGATCCTTGTAAACACCCTACACTTCATTCATGAACTCGGGTCTTTGTACAGCAATCAACGCAGTTCCCGGATCTTCAGAATGCATTGTGACGAGTTCTGAAAATAAGAAATTGTAACTGCTAGCAATAAAATAACAATTCGCTTTGCCTACCTGGGAGAGCATCATGTAGATCAGGGAGAGCATCACGTAGATCGGGGAGGGGGGGAGCATCACGTAGATCAGGTGTACAGGTCGAGATGTTGGAGCGCTCTGGAAAGAATATGTGTGGAAAGGATTACATGCCATAGTCCATGAGAAATTTGAGAATTCATCGTTGTTCGAGGGAGTTTGTGATCATCGAGTGCCAACAAGTGATGCATCCCTCATGCATGCAGGAGTCTTTGAGACAGTGGGGAAATTTATGTCTCATGCGGCGCTCCATGCGGGGATTGCATTTCTTGGACTCAGCCCCGCGGTAGCAAATTACCTTTGCTTGCAAAATGTATCGAGCACAACACCGCTGCCCATTGTGGTCGAGGACGTACCGGACTACCAAGTACGGGCAGCTGTGGCATCGGTATCTGAAGCTGCAATTTATGTTTTGAGCAATGCCCTTCAGTTTTTTAACAGCTTTCCTCAATTATGATCAACAGCAATTTCTATAATTCAGATCGACAAATGGCCAAATATTTCCACAGACGAAGAGGATAACATTTGTTCCGTTTTGAGTGACGCCAACTTCTATGAACATATAACAGAAAGCAACAAGAGGTTTCTCACGGAACATTTGCATACCATTTTGTTATCGAAAGGAGGCAAGCACAGTTGGATGCCATGAAAGAAGGCTTCCAGTCTACACCGGTCTCCGCTTTCTTATCTACATGTGAATACCTTATTAGCTCAGTTTTCCCTTCTAGGGACACCGAGATTCCTGTGTCAGTGGTTTTAGAGAAAATCAAGGTCACTGATGCTTGGACCGGCTGGGCTATGCTCCCAGACGGGGACCTGACGATAAAGCTCATTGGAAGTGGCGACAGCAGCTGCAACACCACCGCCTAGCTTCAACGCGCAGTAGCAGACTTTCCAGCTCCCGTTTTTAGTTCTGGAGTACTTTATTGAATGACCCCCTGGCTTTGGCATAGGGGGTCATCCAATAAGGTACTCCCGATAAACCTGCGGTCAAAGTTTGATGTCTAATAACTTTTTTTTTTTACTAATTTCCACAGATTTTGTTGCACCACTTGCTTTCTTAATGACTTTTCAAATAGGTTAAGTTTCAGGGTACCTTACAAAACCGTTTCAGATCACCTTTTAGTTAGTTCTGTATACTGTCATTAGCTGCATTCAATCTCCAACTGAAATCGTGATTTTAAGGATTCTTTGATTATGGGATAAGTCACGTGACCAAAGATTCTTATAATCTTAAAAGTTTACACGTGGATTTTGATTTGATTTTTATCTAAACAACTGCTTCAGAGAAGCAGTACATATATTTTGTTTATAGGTCCATTCAACCCTTATATAATAAGATTATAATAATAGTAATCTGATATTTATAATCTTGATTTTGTTGAAGATTGAAAGTGTAGGAAGATTTTGTAAAACGTATCGAATCGTATGGATCAATGGGTTCCCGTGTACCAAGGGATATAAAATTACAAATTTGTTGTAAAATGCACAATGAATGTTATTTGTGGAAAAGTGTTTTAAATATGTACGGCAATATATTGCCGTATACGCAAGATCCAGTGATTTCACATGTAGTGAAAAGTTGTAGTTGACAGTGATGTGAATCGTATTTATACAGAAACCAAAAACGTTCTGTACTAAAGGAATATGTGCAGTATTTTTAACTTTGATAGCACGTGTATATAGGATCATTTTGCGGATTCTTGATTGCGGACCGAAAGTTATGGTTGCGTTTCTCATTGGATAATGTATACATGTCACGTTTTGACAACAGATTTTCAGTAATACCTACATAAGTTATTCAAGTTGAAATACAAAATGAGTCAAGTGTAAGTTTCGGTCGGCAATTGCTTTGTCCGTTGTGCAATCCACGTTGATTAGAACGTATTTCTTGATATTTCATGTAATTATTTGAATTGTGTTTGCGGATGGCCAAAAAAGGAATTGTATCACAAGTAAAAACTATTTTAAAGTTTATATTTGGCCATATTATTGTTTTTTGTTTAATTTTTTGGAAATATTTAAACGAATATTGTGAACATGCTTTCTAAATAAAGTTGCGTGCAATGAATATGCTGTGGTAATCCAATCAGTTATTCGTTTATTATGTTAATACTACATAAAATCATACACTTTTGATAAAATAGCCATTTTATAAAAGGGGCATTTGATGACTCCTTGTTTGATGAGGATTTTCACTAATTCAGGCTAACACCGCTAGATGGCGCCATTGGATTCAACTGTTGCACCACCGCAACGTCGTGTGGCGATACTGGGCGATACGTATCGGCAGAGTACCGGTATCTTATTGGATATTCATCGTTCGAGCAGTTCGAAGTCGCATTTCGTTTTTGCCGAGTTTTTATTTAAAGTTGTTGCAAAACAAACGCGAAATGAAGACAAGGTCCACCACAATCGACATTGAGTTTATTCGCTTACAAGACATATGTTATTCACTCCCTATCAACCGCTTAGCTCCCTGTTGTGACGTCATGCACGTATCTCATTCGTAGCTGTTGACGTTGAGCGTGAATATGATTGGATCGCACTTCAAAGCGACGTCAGAAACTGTAACGGACCGGTTATTCGGCTGCGCATAGATCCGCATCCGCTATTGCCTTTTGATCCGCTCTGCTCCGGCTGTCGAGTTTTGTCGATTTGCTTCGATCGGCAAATTTCGCATGTTTTGCGTATTCATAATTGCGATTAACCTTTAAGGTATGTATATTCTTCGGGTTGTTGTTGATCGATACTATTTCGCCATCATCATTTTATGAAATCCAAAATGAAATCGGTTCCGAATCAACTTATTTTATTTTACATTAGGCCTAATCCAAGGCCTAATTCCGTTCTACTACCCTGGATTGGCCAGGATCGGGACCCCTCACCTCGCCTTGGTCGATGCCGAGGAGACACCAGGATACATTGGTTCAGATGATGACAGAATTTTCGAGGAAAATGTGAATAGTTTGGTCAATAATTTCAAATAACTTGTCATGTTATTCATTTTTATTTCGCATGCTAGATTGTATGACGAATATAGCAACGCCACCCATTGATATTTGAATCAGAAGGCTACAGGGAAACAATTGGAACTGCTGTAGTCTTCCACCGTTTTGGTAAGTGAATTATTGAAAATTTAAACTAGAAGTGCATGGTCATGCATGCAATTTAAAATATATATATATTGCTGATACGGCATTACCCATTTTATTCCGTTGCACTTAGATTGTATTGGTGCTTGCACCATGACCCCAGTTCCTTTGGAGAGTCAACCAACACCGACTCTGACAATGCAGAACGTTCCACCATCAGGTGGTGGGTCCATATCCCTGGCTATGCTTATAGACTTTATTCTGCAGCGAACGTACCATGAGCTTTCGGTACTGGCTGAACTGTGAGTATAGTTTACTGGTAGCACTGCGTGGATTCATGTTTGTGGACCGCATAACCATAGCTTTCCATCATTGTAATTGTTGAACAGATTGCCCAGAAAGACTGACATGGAGAGGAAAATCGAGATAATCAAGTTTGCTAATTGTACGCGGCAGATGTTTGTCCGCCTTTTGGCTTTGGTCAAATGGGCCAACAGTGCTTCAAAAGTGGACAAATGCACGGTAATTGAGGAGTGTTTGTATTGAATCATTTATCCATTGGACAATTTCCATGGTTACATGCCACTTGTCACTGTAAAAATGTGGAATGACAATTAAAAAGAAGTCATGTTAAGATTTTAAATGGAATTATTAACTGTATTTCCACATGAAAATCTACTCCACCTTATATCTTAAGGAGCAGTAGGTTTGATTCATAGTTCCAGAGCTATAATTATGCAAAACAATTCTCAAATTTTATAAAACAATTGTGAGAGATACCAGAATTTGCAATGAACGTTCTTGGACAAGAAGCAACATCAGAGTTGGAGATTATTTAAAAAACAAATTTGTTACTGAAAATGTAAAAAATCCCACTAATTCTACATTCAGTGATTATTTGTATAATTTTTCACTTAAATTATGTCAAGTCTGTTTCTCACTTTTAATTTCTACTAGGCCATAATGGGATTTTTGGATAAGCAATCAATATTATTTGTCGAGACTGCTGATATGTTATCACGACTGTCACGTGATACTTTAGTCCGTGCCAGGTATGTTTATTTGTTTCGCCTATCAGCTCTGGGAAGTAGTTTAAACGTGATTTCTTATGATGCGATAAAAATTTTAGGTTGCCAAATTTCCAACTTCCATGTGCTGTTGAAGTCCTTACTACCGGATCATACATGAGGATGCCAACTTGCATCAGGGTGTGCATTTTAATCTTTCGTTGTTATTTTACAGTAATATTGTTTTGTGTTCTGGTTTAATACTTTGGTTGTCTGTTATCAGGAACGAATCGTGCCTTCGGACCCAATAAATGCCGTGGAGAAGAGGAGCACTCTTCTGCGTCTTAATCAAATCATTCAGCACAGATTGGTGACTAGTGCGGACTTGCCTCCGCAAATGAGAAACTTGAAAATAGGTAACCGTGCATAAATCAAATGTTACGTTACTGACAAGTGCAAATTTTTAACGTGTGGGAACTACGGAAACAGAGAACGGTAGAGTGACTTTTCAAGTGGAACACGAGTTTGAAGTTTCGTTGACGTTGATGGGAGACAGCATAATGATTCCGTGGAGGCTGTTGGATATACACTTCTTAGTTGAAGATAAAGAAACCGGTGGTTTGTTCTTTTTTGTTTACTTCTTACTTGCTTGGATTTTTATTTACCTAGTGTTTTGTATTTTTTTAGATGGCAAGGCTTTAGTTCATCCTTTGCAAGTGCTGTATATTCATCAACTAGCTCAGTCACGGTTATTAGATACAAACCAGCCACTCCACGATCTATATAGTTGTTTACGTATCCTTCTCTGTGTGTATGACATATATGAATGTTACACTGTGTTATCTTTAACTGAGGTATTTTTAGATTCCTTCTCTCAGAGTTTGCAGCTTGAAGTGCTTTATTCTCAGGTGATAATGTTGCGACCTGTCTCTAAAACAAATTACATTCTACATTGTGTTCAAATCAAACGGAATTCACACTGACTTTGAAAAGTACGATAAATTCTATAATACTTGGATCATACAGATTCTGAATTTTTAAGGATTATAATTATTAATGAGGGAAATTTGAGGAAGTAATTAAGCAAAATTTGGAGAAATGTATAGCAGTAATTCACTGTGAACAATGTTAAATTTCATTGCAAATCATTTTCTGATGTATATATTCTCATTTGATATTGAACATATGTTATTTTACTATATTATTGAACTAAATTAAACGTTTTAATATTTGGCTGCAGATATTCAGGCTAAGTAAAGAAAGACTAGGTGATTTCATTAAGGTCGAGGAGTACATGCCCGGCAAGCGTTTGACAATATCATTTTGGCGGTAGGTCTTTGTGAACATTGCGATACATAATTAATTTCCCAAGTGTTTTTTCATAATGTTTTATTCTTGAAATTATTACTAACAAAAGGGAACTAGCCAGTAAATCTGAAGTAGAGTACAAACTTTCTGTAAGAGTGGACCCGCGTGATGGCAGCAGACCGTTGCAGTTGGTTCACACACCACCGCTAACAAACGTTGAAGCGCAACAAGCTGACCAAGCTATTAAAGTAGATATCACTTATATTCACACAGTTTATTGTCAGTATTTTGTATTGATTGCAATGCGTTTCTTTGTTTTGCAGTCTGATCACCTGTCAATCGAGAGACTTCTGGTTCACACAATGCATGTTCGCACAAAGCAGCGACTAAATGAACTGAAAGATGAGATTCAAACTATGCTTGGCAGTGGACTAGAATGTAAGTTGTTAACTAATGTTCCCTTTTGCTTCGATCAGTCATGTTTCATCTAGGTTCATCGGATGACTTCTTTTCCAGGTATAACATCTGGTTCACCGGCCGTTCTTAGTGTACCTGTTTTACAGCCCTGTTTGAGATCTGAGCAGCTTCTCATCACAATTGACACTCATACTGGCATGTTTTTAGCTCATGTGCCACAATTCAGTAAGTTTTTTGATGCAGTTAAGCTTTCGTGAAACACAAATGCATATTTTTACTATATTTCTAGATGCTCCTATGATATCTGATATTCAGCAGACTTTAAATAGCGATAGAAGCAGGTTCAGTTCACTGATTGCAGATCTAAGGTATGATGTTTTGTTTCTAATTCATTGTTTTGAGTGAAATTATTTTTGTCAGAGATTTTATGCTAAGTATTCTTTTTCATCTTAACAGATTCTGGATAATGCTGAGGAGATGCGAGAAGACCATCCAACATATGCCAGCAGTTGCTTCGGAAAAGCTACCACTCGTTTATCCAGCAAATCACCCTCTGGCTCAACTTTCTCCTTATAAGATGTTCATAAAACTTTGCAAACATCCCAACTGTTATGTGGTAATTATCTTTGAAGGAAGTGTTTATATTTGCGTTTTAATTAAGTAATACTTAAGATTTTCACTAGATTATTATTTAAAACTTTGTTTAGACTATTCTAAGTAGTAGAATGGTGAATAGAAAGGGAAATGCATTGCAAACATGTAAGTTCGTTTCATAATATTTTTCAGATCGTGGAACTGAAAGGGAAGCGCAACTCGTGTAGCGCTTGCGATGAAGCCTATTACCTGTTGGTCACCAAACCAACCATGTTTGACGAGTGTGATCCAAGTATGTTGACTGGTTCCATGTATTCTGCATCTGGTGATGGCAATGCATCCAAAGAAGACATGGCACACGAATCGGGGATTCCAAAGGCATTTCTGGGTGTGCAGAGTCTCACCCAGTTCGATACGTTCACCATCACGCATGGACCGTACACCAAAGTGGATGGTAAAAATGAAAGATCTCTTTGGATGTAGTCACTATCATCTTAATTTGACACGTGCGTGGTTCTAATTTAATTTGCAGTTAGCGATCCTGTTGAGAAACTTTTAGGGAAGAGAAAGGGTGGTGGCAAACCGGTGCTGGATACGAGTTCCAAGAGACCCAAATATCCAGCGTACTTTCTGCCCAATTTAGCTCATGTCATTGCACTGTGTGACGAGAGGATTCACTTTGCAACTTTGACGGAGGAGGTTTGGATAGATATATTCGCCATTTTCTTGTTGCACATGTAGAAAAATACAGCGTAACAATTTGGTCAATGTGAGCAGCTAAATAGATACGGCATATGCCATCAAGGAATGCAAGTGGAAGCTGGAGGTGTTGGCCTTGCTGTTAGAATAGTCCAAATGCCGGACTGCAAAGGTGTTGAACCGGATACAATGGATTCTCTGCGTAGAGGACTTCTCAGTTGCACGATCCGTGTTCAAGGAAAGGGAAACCGCAGTTGGATTGTGGAGGTTTGTTCCTCATGAGTTCTTTTTCACGAACATCTTTGAATACAACTGTTAATCTTGGTTTATGATGGTGTTGCAGTATGCTTTTTGTAAGTGTCCACTTACCAGCATTGCTCCAAAAGAGCAAGGGCCACGACGGATGGTGTACTTCATGTACGACATGATGCCGGTGGGCCAAGTTTCCAAAGTTATTGAAGACTTCCTTGCAGATTGGAATGCCATTGCACATCTATACAAAGCAGTGTTGGATTTTGTAGAAGCACAGGCTCAAGGTAGTACTTGATTCATTATAATGTTGAAAAGAAAAAAAAAACTCTTGTAAACATTGTACTTTGGGATATCTAGATCAGTATAACTCGCTTATGATGGAAGTAAAGTCGTACTCTTATAAGAGGCTTATCCTTGGATACGGTCCTAATAGAGCTAATACTGTGAGTAATGCTATCCATGCATCTAGTTACATACTTTTCAATGGACTTCATTTTATTGATGTAGATTTCCATCGCGTGGAACTCAAATGACAAACGATTCTACTTGTCGTTTGGAATAACGGGGCCAACAGCATCTGCCACCAATCCGCATACGTTGACAGCCGGACAGATTCAACATTTATTTAACGCCCATAAATCTATCTATTACTTGGCTCAAGTAAGTTAAATTGTAAAAAAAATTCGTGATCTTTAATACTAACAGGTTTTCTAATATATTCTGTGGTTGTTATGTGCAGATGTTGCAGGATACTTATCCAATCTTAAATGCAATCAGCAAACTTCCAACATCGCCATTGTTGGGGCTGCTTCACAATGCAAGTTATTTCATTAAATTGCTACTGTGTATAGTGGATTTTTGCTGTCGGTAAAAAGGGTCTTGACAATAATTGACTAGATATAAATATGCAAACTAACTTTTTAGTCAACTGGATCTAGTTATTATAAATTCATGTGTACATTATGAAATATGCATATTATTCCCGTATTTCCAACATTTAAATATTTTAATTGTTTTCATATTTACTGTATTCAAATTATGGCCCCTTACACAATTTTCCCTGATAAATTACAGTTGCAGGTAGTTGACAAAAAATCCACCTTTGTATTGAGATTTGCAGGCCTTTCCTTATAATTTTTATTCTGAATTAAGCGCATGCAGGTTCCTGTCACGTGCTTCACTATAATGCCACAGTCACCTACCCATATAAGGATAGTTTTCAGAGGAATGTATCCTTTACATCTGCCATTAAGTTAGAATGCACTCAAATTGTCAGTTAGTTCACCGTAACCGATTCCAAGGTACTGTATCGACGTGCAATGCCACGATGAAGGGACTGTTGCGGTACGTGATGGGGCTCACAGTTTATTTGACAACGGCAAAGTAGTTGACGACCTAACTCCAACGCAAGGACTAAAAGTCAGTTCATTTTCTTGATGCACACAAATGGTTAGGATAATTTTTAAACAATACAATTGTCTGCACAGGCATTCTTGCTGAAATTTGTGGACGAATCTGTGCCGCACATGCGCAGAAGATCAAACTCGGAAGATGACAATCCACCATCTCCTGAGATCTCAATCGACCCTTTGGACTCCTTTATGTCTGGCCACCCAAAGCCAAACTCACCTGCTCAACGGCCGCAAGAGCCTGGATTGAGGTTCCATCATCCGATGACTCCACCAATGGCATCAAATCCACACACTCCATCGTCTCCACACACTGTCCTCAGTCAGGTATAATGCAGTCATATATGAAATTGTTGTTATAAACAATTCAGTGCAGGAGTAGCGTGTAACCCTTGCGTAATGTTTCAGAATTACACTGCATCTCCTGCCACATCATTTTCATTGGCATCGCCACCATCTCTTCAGCATAACATCAATCCGTCTCCTTCAATGATGCACATGGGAACACCATCACCAGGAAACCTTCTGGCTGCAAACTCTCCGAGCAATCCCCTGCATGTCCCATCACCAGGCTCATTTATGCCCACACCTTCACCATCGTCGTCCCAGGTCCATCTGCAATCACCAGCGTCTTCGTTTATTGGACCACAAGGTGTGTGTGTGTGTGATACTCATGTAAAGTCAATTCACTTGAATGAGTTAATCCATTCACATTGCTCTGAAGGGCATGCAGATGCCGGTTCACCATTTCCCAGCGGCCAATCTGGAACGTCCGGTCTATCCATGCCGTCTCCGGCTACTCAACAATGGCCGGGATCTCCGTCCATGCCTAGGCCATCACCTGCAGGAAGAAATCTTGGGCCAGCTCAGTCTCCAGGTGGGCATCCTATTCTGCATAGCCCACAGAGTGCAATGTGCGGCGATTATAAACCTTTAGGTACAATCTGTTAGACTTTTGCTAAAAATGCAATTATTGTTAGTAGGTACATTTCTCAAAACTTTTGTTGTCTGCAGTTGGTTTGCCTCCTGTAATCCCAGGGCATTCTTTACGGGTTCTTCCGCAGCGGTCATGGGCTGCAGCCATTCCTACTATTATATCTCAAGAGGCATTTGAGGTACTGTGCACACCTGCTCAGCTGCCGGGAATGCCTCAGTGTCCAACTTCTTGCATGGTACATTCCTCACCTTTGGAGAGGTTCCTTGGGTGTGTGTCAATGAGGAGATGCCTGCAGCGATGCATTCAAACAGAAGAATTTGTGAGTACTATCAGCATAAAAAAGAAACTACCTTTGAAATTTACTAAATCAATACCATTTTATAATGTTTAATGACAAAGCAGCTGACTCATGTACCGAACTCGGAATCAGGGGTGATTCTGTTTAAAGTGGAGAGTTTCCAATGCAGAGTTAACCTGCACGCATTGAGCATGCAATCGTTGCATTTGAAACTTACGCCGCATCCAGGTGAATATTAGTACCTTTGAAATATATTCAGATGTATGAGAAATGTGCTGAATATGATTGCAAAACGTTTCAGAACTGAAGGATCAGTGGATTAGTGAAGAATTACAAGTACTGGAAAAATTTTTTGAAACAAAGGTAAGATATGGAACGTATGTTTTGTTTGAACATTGCGAATAGAGAATTTTGTTTTAAAAATTATCCATTATTTTAGGTTGTTTGCAGTCCTTACAAGCCAAATGCCTTGCTTGCATTTTTAAAGATCTTGAATGCCCCACTGAGAATTCTCAAAGATTGCATTCAAATAATGAGACTCGAAATGGTAAGTCCATGTATGTGTACGGTTACGGACAAACCCCGTTCAATCCTCTTGGACTTTGCATATCCTACAATTTTAAAATAATAATACTATTGCCACGTTAAGGCCTCTAAGTAAGACTATAAAAACCTATATTACATCGGAAAACTATATTATTTTTAAAATAGTCTATAAAACCTATATTTTTGTTGTAGCAGAACATTAGAATAAAATAATTGTTTTACCAGATGCACGTGTAACAACCAGGCTGCTTTGTATAATAATGCATGTTCACTTAATTTTGAAATAAAAATTGACTTTACGACTTTCCTAAAGGTACATGATAAAAAAATGTCTGTTATTGTAACCTATAAAAACCTATATTCACGGTACAATAGCCTATAAAAGCCTATATTTATATTTTAAGGACCTATAATTCAGACTATATTTTGCTGAGCTGTTACTTAGAGGCCTGTAAATGCTGTTTTAGATGCCAGATAGGAATCTGAAGTGGTCGGTGCAGTGGTGTCTAACTATACCACCCGCAGCACCACCGATAGCCCCTGGAGGAAGTGCGGCCGTGGTGATCATAAAGACCAAGTTACTATTCTTTGTAAGTATAAATTTGTATAGGCTGAAAATTATAATGTAGTTCTTACCACTACTAATAGATTTACTATCGAACAGATACAACTGACTCGTATTGGGATCAATTTTCCCGCGGGAACGGAACCCCAGACCGTGGTTCTGCCAATCGTGTACGACATGAGTAGCAATTCCACTCAACTTGCGGACAGACGTGAGCCGGCAAACATGCCACCAACATCAGTGACCGCAATTATAATGAACACGTTAAAGAGATTTGCTGAATTCAACCAAAAGCCAGGTGGGCTACAATGTTCTCAATTTACTATCCAGAATTGATTGATAGCGTTATGTATTTTTTGTTTGTTTGTTTAGGAGAATGCAGCATTCTTCCTGCCGTCAGGGAGCTGATGGCTAACCTGGTGATTCCAATGTAAGGACCTGGTACATATAAACACTACAATTCAGTTATTTTTGCGATTTTATTTATAAATAATTTGGACACAATTGCATGTTGCCTCGCGGCCATAGAAATCAACGTTGAAAAATGCACGTTTCACAAAAATGTAATATATTTTTACGACTTCACAGAGCAGTGAATGTTGTTATTCAGATTGTAGAATATTCCATGTAGAATATCCCAGAATTTAAATGTTAATTCAACTAGAAGCTGCTATCCGTAATAAGAGTATGCAAATGTATTTGTCCATTCACTTTCACATTATGTATTTTGTGCAAAGATAAAAGCAAATACCATTAAATGAAGTTGGCGTTAAAAGATGTGCTTGCAATTTAAAATGCTTCTCTTTATTTGTAATGGTAGTGGAGGATTTATATAATTTTAAAGCTCAAGTGCGTAATAAATTACTGTAAATTTTGATGTAAAAGTGATATTGGCTGAGAGAGATGAAGATGAAGTACGGATGAAATTATTCAACACTGAAATAGATTTAAAAATTGGATTTGGTTCGATAAATTGCGAGCTTCTGTATACAAATTATTTTTTGGTTTTTTCATCTTGCAATATTGCCTTCATAGTCTTCATCAACTCTGGGACAATATCAAATCTACTCAATTTCGATGAGGGTTTGGCACATTCTTCCAAAAGCTTTTCTAAATTCCACTTCTCGTTGATTCGCCACGGCATCCCATGCAGCAATCCTCCCTTAATTCCATGTGAATATGAATTCTGGACCAGTAAACTCTGAAATTGTAAAAGTTTACACGCTTACACTTCACGTAGAATGGTAGGTAGAATTAATTGAGCAGTTCTAGGAGTTATCTTCTAACTACCTGGCAGATGGCGTAATAATTATGATCTGCAATCTCGTGATCGCAAAGGTCCTCAGATGAGAAACTTAGACAGTCGGCGCAACCATCAAATGTATGTTGGTGAGGTTGATCCCATCCAGCTGGCTGCCTTTTTCTGACATCCTGTTGGTCGACAACAATGACATCCTCTACATCGATAAGTACAACACTTCCATTTTTGCGAACTGCAAAATTATGGAAGGAAACATCTGTCAAGTAGAATGCAAATTCAGCTGAGTTTTTGGTCAGTAGTTGGGCTATCTCCATTAGTTGATATGCCAAATGTAACCGGAACATCCAGTCAGCATTGCTGTAGTATTCCAGTGTCCTTCCAACATATTCTTCCACTATCATGCGTCCGCAAGCCCCGAGGTACTGTGGGAAAGGCCATTCTTCTGCAGGAAATGCCTGAAATCCAGTAAGTCAAGTACATATAAATAAACATTGATTTTATTGTCTTGTTATAATTGGAATTTTAATGTGAATTTTCCACCTGCAGCAAAACACCTTCCTGGTTAATGATAGCTGTAGTTATGAAATGGGCAGTTGCCATCAAGGACTCTCTTTTGTTGGAAGCTGCCTGCAAATGCCGCAGTAACCTCTGCGATGGACATTTGAAAATATGTGACAGATTATGAAGCATGGAAGCGTTCACAGTGCCATGGTTATTTTCATTGGTGATTTTCTGCAGCTTAATAATGGCGTCCTTCACGTCACATGCCCTTTGACTGTCGGCTGCAGCTTCTTGACAGATCTTTGCATCTGCTTCATCAAGTTCCCAATTGTGGGCTAGCATCTTGAGGACCACTTCCTGGTGGTTGTCACCCAGTGTCCCATAATAAACGTTTTTGGCGTTGAAGTAATTGCAGATTTTGCACTTTGACCACAGATGCAAATGAAGATTGTCCTTGTTCATGTGAGGGCAGAAATCCGTTCCGTAACAAGCGGGGCATTTGGAAAGATGCAAGAAGTCGTTCTCTGATAACTCGATAGTAAAGTACGGGTTATCCTTGTTAAAGTTTTGCAAAATAAGAAATGCAATCGATAGAAATATGACAGTTGCTATCGTTCGTCGTGCAGTGAAGCGCCTTCCAAATGGTGAACACACTTTCATTGCTCATAACTTAGACTCTGAGGTTTGCATTATTGTAGATCGACATTTCTCAATGCAAATTGATTCCATTATTACCTTATTAATGTTTATTTCGTGGACTTTCTTATTTGTCATCAGGGAGAGCAGCAGAACCACTGAAGCCTCGACTGAAACCGCGATTTTAGAACGGTACGTACCGGTACTTGATCGGTGTGTACCGGCGTACCGGCCACTGCTGAAGATCTATTTCCGTTCGTTTCCGTTCCATTTCAAATGTGACGTCATACTTGACCCTGATTGGATTGACAAAATGACATCGGAATGTCCAAAATAATTGCTTTTGATTGATGATCCGTCCATAATATTATCCTGGTGTTAAAATTGTGATTTTGGCATTATAAAATGATAAAATCAAAACGATCAAAATAGAAACACGTGACCAAAGCATTGAACATGTGTCGCCATCTAGCGGCCACTAGTCGCGAATCGAAAAGTAATGGCTGTTGGCAGGTTCTCGTGATTGCTTTTGCAAGGAAACTACAGGAAGTTTTATATGGTTCGGGTGTATTTAAGACTATGCCCGCATCTGTTTCAGCAAAGGTAAGATGATTCTAAATTAGTAACTTGAAGAAATAATGATGGCCAATAATTAGTAGTTCCGTAAATTGTGGTTACGTCGCAGGAACTTTAGGCCTAACTGAAAATTTCTTTCGCCGCAATCCGTAATGAACCGCGACCTTGTCAAGGATGATTTGGTTACGTGCTTGTTCGTCACATTTCGCGTTCCGTTATCGAATTCTTTTCATTTTCTGAAGTAGTCAAGAGCCCATTAAATTTACATGGATGTTGCGTGATGCAAATGGGGTTACAGGAAGTTTCGTCCATTTTTCGTCTTTCCAGGTCTATCATATGTGGGATGTTATTTATTTTCTTTACTTATCTAGCTTGGTTCTTATCGAACATACTTGGAATCCCTTCAAATATATAGATATGTTTAATCCTTGGTTTAATACAATTAAATGTAGATCTATTTTTGCAAATGAATAGTAATTAAGAAATGTCGTGTTTTAATAATTTTTAATTAGTGAGCTAGAGAAATGTGTACATTAATTAATTCGGAAATTCATATGTTGCAAATTATACATGTAATGCTGGTGGCAGTTAATTCACTAAATACTTGGTCTGTGAATGTTCCTTTAGAGAAACAATTTTATTTGACTTCCTTTGATGAGTTTGGGGTTTCCCCCAAAGAAACTCCATTTATTATCCTGTTTAATTCAATTTGCTACTATTGTCGTTATTTTAATAGCTGGAATTGTGGTATAAACAAGTTTAAATTGAGGACATTATTTTTCAGGTAGCACATTCTAATACATATTTCCAATGAATGTAGCACAACACAATATACTATTTATAAACATTTATTGATCAGCATCAATTAACGTTTTCTTGTAATTGCACCCAATTCATGTGTCCAACAGATAAATATATATGATGTAGAATATGAGACAAAAATTGTCAGCATGAGTCATTCCTAATTATTGTTTTCCTTTTTTTACAGATTAAAATGCCAATGATTGGATGAGACTAATGACCTATCAGTTTCTTTTCAATTTCAATTTGTGTTTGAAATCCTTATTTCTGCTGGAATCAAGTGCAGCTGGTTATATACCTTATCTAAGTATTTTGAACAAGTAAGTATGTAATTAAGAATACATAACAATAATGTTCAGTAATAAGGAAAGGTCGTTGAAAGTTCAATTTTCAAGGATTGAAATTGGAGTATATTTGTACGTAATAATTAGGTCATACATTGCAATCTCGGCCTAGGAGATGTTTGCTGCAGAAGCAACTAGTATATTTTCTAATCTCCAAAGCTGGGATTGTTTGCGACCTTGTTAACCTAAACTGCTGATACAACAGTTGACACATTGAGTCTTCATAAACTGATAAAAATATTAATTTTCTCACCTTTGTTAATTACACTACGCATTTAATTTAAGTGTGCATTTTAATCAAGGAGTTATTTTAATATAAAATCTTGAATAAATAGTGCCCGTGTTATTAGGCATTTATATGCATTTTGCCCAAAATATTAAATGCTAAGTGTGACTGTGTTGTTGCAGTGGACTTTATTCAACAACAGATAGATAACCCGTATATTGTTAGCATGGCAAACTAAAAGCAGGCCAGTCGTACTGTGATTTCCTTGAACTGTGTTTCTTTTTCTCTGTTTTATCTTGCTCAGGTCTGCTGTTAAAACGTGGATGGAGTTTATATGGTAGTGTTTGAAGCAAGAGGATTGTCCACACGTACACACCACAATGTTCCCGTACAGGAGGATGCCAGCACACATTACAGGACTTTACCTTTTTACAGTGATCAATGTTCTTATACTTTGTCACATCACACTCGTGCATGGAGAGATCATTGTGGTAAGTTACCATCAAGTGAATTTATATGAAAATGGAGCTGTATATTGTCTAAATACATTCACATTAATACGTGCATTGCATTAAAACTTGTTTCAGTTTATATATATGTACCACAAGAGTTGTAAATTTGTTTTCCACGTGCCACATGTTAATTATTGTTGTATTTGTTTGTTGCAAACTGGTTTCAAAATTGCATGTTTATTAGTTCACACACATCATGTAACAAGTCTATTAAATTTGTGCTTCACAGGCATTAAACATGTTGCTGGTTTTAAGTATAAGTTGTGCAGATATAATAGGGATTGAAATGTGAATAATAAAATATATTGTTGATGCTCTGTTTGTTATAATGTTGCAAATAATTATATAGTTTAGATTGAAAGTGGTGGAAGCTTTAGTGGGGAATTAATATCATATCCATGTTTCTTATCCATGTATTTGTTTAATAGTTGTCTCAGCAAACAAATGACACAGTGGATGGTTTTAGCGATTTGCCGGCGTATTTCGGTCCACCGATCCCGGATGAAGGAATAAAAGTTGGATTTGTTTTATCCTGTTTTGCTTTGAATTATAATAACTGTCTTAATCTGAAGACATAAATCTATTGTTTCAGGGAGTTGTAGTTTACTCCAACCCTCCTGATGCTTGCAAACCCATCGCGCCACCTCCGCAAAGCGATGACGAGTCCATCAGCTGGTTTGTTCTCATCAAGAGGTCCAACTGTTCCTTTGGCCTTAAAGTACGGCACAATTTCAGTTTGTAACTGCATTTCACGTGTATATTTACAATCAATGTCTTCAAGATTTTTGGTATTTTCTTAGGTTTCAAATGCTCAACGGGCAGGATATAATGCCGCAATTGTTCATAACGTAGGATCTAATAATCTCGAGCCAATGGGACCAGATTCAGGTAAAACAAAAACAGCTGATTCTGTTATCTGCAAATAAAATTTTAGCAATGTTTGTTTATATTTTGTCGATTTCATGGCTGTTACTTTTTGCAGATAGGACTGTTGCTATCCAGTCTGTTTTCATTGGTCACGAAGATGGGAATACGATAAAGCAGAAATACACTTTTGAAAAGGGGTAAGCATATACAAATAATTGCTTGTAATGTACAGAAAGGGTTTTTAGATGGGGCCATCAAATGCACGTGCACCATGTGATAGGGTTAATTTTGTTTTTTGAGACAATTTGATGGTGTCAAGGCTGGTTGATTGATATCTGCAGTGCGGTACACAGTGCATTCTTCCTTGTTCCACATACCAATATTTATATAATAAGAAATACACATGTTATTGTTTTTAATTAAGATATAATTAGGTTGCATTGTGTTTGCATCTCGTTTTTTCTCTCTTGCTCTCTGTGTAGGTTCGCATTAGTCATTACGCCTGAACTTCCATTCAACATAAAGACGTATTTGCTACCTTTTTCCGTAATTGTGGCAGTTTGCTTTGCGGTCTTGTTATTAGCCATGGTAAGTCCTGGATGTGAGCAAAATGTTTCCCAGGACTAATGTGGAGGAAGGATGAACATAACTGAAATTAATTAAACTAATTGTACGAAGCCGATTTCAGTTGATGGCTTGCTTTTATTTTTTTACATTTGATGTTGATTCATTATTGTGCTCCTTCCATCACGTGTTACATCTGTGGTGTTGCCTCACTGTGAAAAAAACTTTGCTGTCCCTCGTGAAATTATGCATTTCACGAAACAAACACTTGTCCATTCATCCTGCATTTAAATTTAGTAAGTTAGTAATGCCAGAAATATTAGTTATATTCTTATGGAATGTTAAAATAAACATTATCTGAGAAAATATGTGATCTTTCACAACTTTTAAAGAGCTTTTTAAACTGAAATAATCATTTTTCTTCGAATAAGTTGCTTCTTTTTATAGATAATTCTTTTATGTTTTTGAGTTGATGCTGAAATCTGCTTTCTGTCAGCATCCTCCTAAAGTAGTAACTTATACATATGTATCACTGTGAGGAAATATCACTCGTATGTAACATTGGTCTCTGGTTACTTTTTTGTGCACAGGTTTTTGCTATTAATTACCAACGACGTTCCCATTATCTACTGGTATGTTAACCTGGACAAATACATACTGCCATTTGCTAGTATTTTGGGACTGATCTTTCTCGCTGCCATTGTAACTTTGGTAAGTTGCGCGAATGGCAGTAGGCCTATACTTTTACAGAATAACTAATTAAAGACACTTAGTCCGTGCAGTTTTAAAAATCCAACGTAATACTGGGAATCTCACACACTTCAATAATAAATGAACTGATTTTTATTTCGTGTTAATTGCAGGTTGTAAAATGCATTAAAGACAGACGGAAGAACAGAAGACATCGACTTTCGCCAAAATTGCTGAAGCATCTTGCCATAAAAAAGTTCAAAAAGGGTAAGAATAGATTGGTTTAAATAG
The DNA here is from genome assembly GCA_034696005.1 of Glomeris marginata. Taxonomy (NCBI): domain Eukaryota; kingdom Metazoa; phylum Arthropoda; class Diplopoda; order Glomerida; family Glomeridae; genus Glomeris; species Glomeris marginata. The sequence goes on along the minus strand of JAQFZQ010000225.1, from coordinate 19,884 downwards.
TGTTGGAAAGTACTATGATGTGTTATTTGTTACATTTTGGGGTGATCGACTTTCAGGTGACAACTACGATGTATGCGCAATCTGCTTGGACGAATACAGCGAAGGGGAGAAGTTGCGGATATTGCCTTGCTCTCATGGTAAGTAAGAATGCAATTATTCTATACTTCCTCAGAAATAAAGAACTAAATTGGTGTGTTTTATGTTATCGTTCAGCGTATCACATGAAGTGCATTGATCCGTGGCTGACGGGAAGCAGGTACACTTGCCCAATGTGTAAAAGGCGGGTTCTTCTGGGTGAAGAGACCTCGGACACCGACAGTGACAGCGATGGTGGCACGGTGAACGAATCATCACCACTCTTGGCAACACTGGAATCGATCCCGCGACAGTACGTAATCAACCGCGGGCTCATCAACTCGGTGAACTCCGTAGAATCAGCAGTGGTGGAAAATAGCGAAGACACTGCGGTGGAGGTATCTTCCGATTCATCGTCGACCGACGAACCTCCAGATGAACCTCGCGATGCCAGATCTTATTCCTCGGGAGAACATTCGGTGAACGGTGAATCGGTTGATTTCCGGCCACTGCCAAATACTGATGGTCCTGTGGAGATTGCGGTAGATGCTGGTCACCGGCCACATATTCAGGCAACACACAATCGCGAAGACAACAGTCGTGCCGAAGTTGTTTGACCAAGGGTTTGACGGCTCTTTGGCGAAGTCATCGAGAAACAGAAATATGAGCCAGCACGTTTACTGGGCTTTATTTTAGCTCTTCCCAGTAATGGCAGACATTTTTACGCTTGCACATGCCTCCCAAGAAACATGACAGTTTGAACCTTGGTTTGAATGACAAGGTGTTACCGTGCAAATTATTATTTGGAGGATTTTTAAACATGGTTTTTCAGATGACCTATTATATGAAAACAATGAACAGTTTTCAAAGATTTATAAGTGGACAAGTTTGCTTCAAGTGCTTTTCATTTTTACTGAAAGTTGTGACGAGTGTTGGCAACAGTGCAAATGTTTTAGTGTCCGGTCCACTGATATGTTTGCAGGGCATTATTTGAGTGGCAGTGGAATATAATTTCAATTATACCTGAATGTGATATTTTCTGGTTTCATGCGTGGCCATTTTAATTTAGCCTCTAGTGAATGGGTGCACATGAAAACAGAAAGCAATTTTTAAGTTTATACTCACTAATAATGCCCAAGATAAAATTGTGCTTGGCAGACTGAACTGAAAAATTGCACGTTTGAAAAGATAAGAGAATAACAATTTAATTATTACCAATGTACATACATAATTAATTTTCCAATTTAAGCAGCCATATTGTAAAGATTCACCAGATATGTTGTAATACTTGCTGGTTTAATGGCACACTTCTGCTATTTTAAATGCTGTTTGTATGCAATATTAGAACACATTATATATTTTTTGAGTTTTGAAAAATTAGCTGTGTAGCGCAAGAGATCAGCATGCAAGTGCATTATAATAACTTAGATCATTACTGACTGCATTTAATCTTAAACCTACATCATGATTTCACTATTTTTTGGATAATATATGTGGTTTAAATTTGTATAATTGAACTCGACAACTGCTACAGGGCAGTTATAATTTTGTATGTCCATTAAATAGAAAATCATATGGGTTTAAGATTGAATGTGTAGTCATTGTCTATTAAATTAAATTACAGAATTCTGAAATAATTTAGCTCTTAGAAATTGCTGACCCAGTGTGAAAAACAGTATGACTTTTAAAACATACGTTGTACAAGTTGTACCAAAAATATACGACCAATTGTTTTGGAATTTGTAGTCTTCCGTGATAAGAAACGATATTTCTGTTTTCAGAGAAAAAGCTAAAAATTGATCTTGCACTGCCAAAATTTGTACAGACACGAATTAAGTTACATTAATAAATGCCATATATGAGGATGCAGTGGAACCATTATTATTGGACAATGTCCATACATATAAGTAATTTATTCATGAATTTTACTTTTTAAAAAAGGGGAATTATTGAAACGTTCCAATCCAATGTAACCTGTGAACTTGACCACCCTTACTACATGCTGGCCACTGTCAAATTCGAGGTCAAATTGACCATTTGTAATGCATAATACATTTGTAATGCATAATAAATTTAAAAGTCCCGCCAGAGCATGGCGTACGAAAGTCTTTAATCCGAAGCGCTTTTACCAAGTGCTCAATTTCGACGTCAATTTCGTAAGTCACGTGATCGAATTTTACAAAGTGCTTGCGGGATGTCTTTTCCGCTGGGATTTCGTGATTATCAGGTGAATAGTCTTTTTGTAACGCTAGTTATTAGCAATTTATGTGGAAATAAGACAGTATTATTGCTTAATATAACAGGCATAAGTTATTAAATATGGCAACAAAGCGAAAAGCGGAAACTTCGAACTCCAATTCAAATGGAAAGAAGAAAAATTTCGCCCATTGGACAAATGGGCTGAAATCTTCAATGGAAGACCCGGATCTGCGTTTGTATTCTGATGAAAAAGTGGTTATAATTAAAGATAAATACCCAAAGGTTTGTGTGATTTTAATCATTGGTAATATATCAAGAGTGTAACCCCAATTTATACAAGTATTCTCAATTTTTGAAGGCAAAACATCATTTTCTGGTTCTTCCAGTTGAAAGCATAAATACGTTGCAGAGTCTTCGTAAAGAGCATTTGGAGCTATTGAAATATATGGAGAAGAAAGGAAAGGAAATTTCGAAGCCGTATGATATCCAGTTTTATTTGTATGCATTTATTTATTATTTAATTATCTATGTTTTATACATATATATTTATTTGTAGATACTCTGACACGTTCAATTTCAAGTATGGATATCATGCAATTCCTTCATTGAGGTTGGATGCAGATTACATAGTGAAAAATATAATATATTAATTGTATTTGTTAATTATCTTGATTTTAATATCCCACTATAGTCATCTGCATTTACATGTCATAAGTGATGACTTAAATTCTCCATGTCTGAAGACAAAGAAACATTTCAACTCATTTGCAACTTCTTACTTTGTAGACTCAACAGGTAAATTTCGTTTTTGGAAACGTTAAAACGATAATACACTTGTAATAATCGATCTTATTTTCAGATGTCATTGCGCAACTAACTGAGAAAAATTCAGTGAAGAGCATAAGTAAGGAAGATCAGAAGAAACTACTGGATACACCATTAAAGTAATTATTTTGTCATGTAATAACAATTACTGCAATTATTAGTATGAATATTCCTTTTTGAAATTTCAGGTGCCACAAGTGTGGGGCAGATCAAAAAAATATGCCAACTCTCAAAGCACATATTCAAACTCATTTTCGTTAGAAATCATGATGCACATTTAATTCAAAATACAGTAACGATTATTTGACAGCACCAATATTTTATTCAAACAATGTACAAAACAATGTAACACATCAGGTACATGGAAAAATTTGCGTTTATAAAAGCCAAGTAAAATTTGAGTTTTAATCGGTCTTGAAATTGCTAGGGTATAACAGCGATTCGCAACAAGTTGACGATTATTAGAGTATATTCTCGGTATAAAGGCCACTACAAAAATAAAACGTATGGTTTACATGTATATTGCAGAACGCATTATTTATAAGTATACTATAGTATGAAATTCGATATCCCTTGAAAAATAGCATAATGAAGTGTGACAATATAATACTACAACCTTCTATTTCAAAATAAAATAAAATACAGCTGGAAAATTATATTATGAAAGCATATGCAAAATTTATCTGTCCATGTTAATAGTATGTTTCAGAAACTTAAAAGGCTTTGGGAACTTCTTTGAACAGCACAAAAATATTACAATTCCACAGAAAGTTAAACAATATCAAGGTTGGAAAGAACGTTACACAATTCACTTTACAACATATTAAGTAATACACATGGACCCCACTTTGCATTATTACTGAAATGAACAGGAAATGTTTTGGCTTATAATGTATTTATGTTTCACTGAAAATATGATAGTAACACGAACATTCATCAATCTTCCTTTCTTCCCTGATGAGAATTTTCTCGGCGGTGTCTGCTATTTTTCCTCGGACTGTAAATCGACTCCAGGTAAGAGCTCGGCCAACGTCCAAAATTCTATGAAGAAAAAAATGCACATTATTGTTTATTCAATAAACTCTATTTAGATCCTTTTACCAGAAGGAAACAAGCTCCAAGAAGCATAATCTTGCTGTTTGGATCTAAATCAACTGGAAATGAAATCTCCGTGCCGTTTAGTTGTTCGTCGTGCGCCGACAAGTAACTCCACGCCACATCCCCAACTTCTGCATCTGTATCTGGTAACAACACCTTGATGCAAGAAAGCAATTAATGTAAGATATGAGACTGTTTTTATCCATGAAATTAGTTACTTATTAATTTTGCTTACCTTAAATTCATAGTCCCAGAATATCGGACAGGTACATATACAACTTCTTTGAACCAAGAACACCGTGTCTCCAGTTTTGTCTTCAAGAAGGTAATAATTATCACTATCGTATGTTTTCTCTACATTTCCTATAACTTGCCCCGGTGGTGATGACACCTCTAATCGATATTTCTATATAGAATAATGACAGGAAATGACAGTGGCGTTACGAGGAATCGGAACACGTAAAATGTCAGGAGGACACATCCGTACCCTTTTCTGCCCAAACCCAAATGCCCTGATGGGCTTTACTGGATATACCCTATGGAACTGGATCACATCTCGACCAGATGCATCGAGGATCCGTACTTTGAAGGAACTCCGATATGGACTGACTACGCAGTCGCTGATGCAGCTTGACTCTACAAACCGTGAGTAAAAATATATTTCCCAACATTTTTCTACTATGTACATATACAAAATACATTTACATCAAACATGCAAACACGGTTTCATTTTTTGAACTATAAATTGTAACGATGCGACAACACGATTATGCAACAACATTTTGTCCATGTTATGTAATTTTGCAATCCCAAATGTACAAAAGTTTACATATTAAGTATGTACTTTTCCTGTAAGTTCAACTGCATTTAATTATAATTGTTAAACGAATCAAAATTACCTTCAACTCCTATGTACAAAAGCTCCTCGTGTCTGTCAAGAACCACAAATTTGTACTGTTGCGTCTGGTCCAGCCAACTCGCACCTTCACATGAATTATGCAACTATTTATCAGAATGTGGAATAAGTAGATTTCTCACAAATTCAATTCCCTCCTTGATTCACTTGATCCACAACTTCAATGAGCTGTGTATTTTTTGGCACCGTTACGCAAGTCAGTCCCTATCATGCATTGGGATGACTTGCGCGATGGCGGCCAATTGAATTAGGTGGAATGATTATTAGAGTAGACTGTGTTATTCACCCATAAACATCTCAGCCCATCCTAAAGCACTGGTAGATATTTCAAACAGTGCAAATTGGTCTACGGAGCTCAAGTCCAGTAAGGCATTGCTCGGCGACAGAAGCGTACTGACCGGCGATGAATCGACAACTGCCAATTTAAATGAAATTTTGCATGGGAATTGGACATTTATTCAATATGGTAGATTGAACAGCAAAGAGATACCTCTGTAATCTGGTAGGAAATCTTGGTCAGGAAGCTGGTGCACGCGAAGATCCTCCTTTGCGGTTTCACCGCTGCTTACGGGAGAAGCATGCGCGTGGTAACCCGTGGACATCCCTCGTGGCTGTACCATGTACCTTCCACTACCCTCTTGAGGTATTCTCCTAGCTTGGTTCAAATTAACGTCAATTCTTCTGTTAATATGCTGCGGTTGCAGCAACGGCAACCCCAGTTCAGCCGGTTGGAAGTAACCGGCATTATCCATCGGAACATCACTACCGGACATATATCTGTAATGCGTTGCAAATGTTGGAACTTCCACTCTTGTCCTGGGTGATATTGTCCCTGGGCCATCTCTCCATATGGAAGGAACGGCAGATTCCTGGAAGCTCTTGGCTCGCGGAGGAAGTTCTACTTCCAGCTCGTCGGCGAAAGAAACTTCTCTACGGTGTCTCGAAGGCCTCGGTGCCCTGACGTCCAAACTTAAAGGTTGATACCTGCCACTTGGATGCGAAGGCCCATATTGTGGCCATGTTTGTTCCAATGAGGGATTCTTGATCGCGAGGAGACCGGAGTACTGCATCGGGTTCATGACGCGGCTTGACTTTTCTTCTGGAAATGTAACTTTGCTCTCGAACTTAACCCTTTGATCGAGTCTTCTTTGTCCACGAGGTTCTGGACTGAATGTTGGCACTGTATTTGTACGTGGAGGAGACAATGCGGGTCTTGGTTTGTTGTACGTGTCGGCGGGGAACTCGTACGAGTTGAAGATACGGCTGCTCGGAACGGAGTTGCCGTAACCGCTGTCATCTTGGTAGGTGGTTTCCAGTAAGGTTGGAAGACGGGAAGGTTGTTGATGGCGAAGGTGAGGTTCTGAAGGTTTCCTGAATGAGTATTCTCCTATGGGCCTGGATGTGGGTAACTGAGTTTGGCCACGGTTCATCGTAAATGCTACTCGCCGGCTTCAGTGGTCAATCCAAGTGCAATGCTCAGGCATAATTTCTTTCTTTCTACTTCCTGTACAGATTGGTTGCTGGGAGGATTTGTGGCTTTTTTATTTGAGTGACGTTTTTTGGCACCATCCTACCGTAACTGATAACAATAACTCTTGTTCAGTCATGGCTGGAACACGTATAACACCAATGTTCAAAAGTATGAACAGTGCATTGAACGAAGGCAAATTACATATTTTCTATGTCAACAAGATGTAATTATACATGATGAGAATATGCTGTACATGGACATGTTTACTTGTTTACTTGTAGCATATAGTGTGCATATTTTAGCTGAAGGCTAAATTGTGGAATAATCAGTTAAGAAAATGCGAAAAAATCAATGCCAAAACTGGATTTTTTTGTTGTTTTGCGCATGCTCAAGTTTGTGGTCAGTCAACTCATGCATTTTGGACGAGTCACTTTTTTCAAATGACAACATTGCTAGTGCATTCTACTTTCTTGCTGTAATGAAAATTAAGGGGCAAAAAGCAGTTGTACATAGGCCTATTTGTGGCTTTTGGTTAAAAATCCTTTACATACTCTTGACCACCACAGTTTACAAAGTCACCAGTAGACACTTAGTACGTATACTATTGTCAGTGCATATGTAACCCAAGTGGACACAGTTAAAACTCAATTTATTGATGCGAGCGAATGAAATTAAAGTGAGAATATACCAAAATTGGGAAAACTTATTCAGTAAATGGCCCCATGCACTGCGCATACACAGTTTGCTATTATAAATCTGATATGTTACATTATAACAAAATACATAGTAGTGTATACGACATAAGGGATCATGCATAAATTATGTCAAATTAGAGTGAAAAGTCTGATTTTAGATATTAATTACAAACATTGTCCATTCCTATATTCAAATAAATTCAGTTAGAAAAACGTCACTTCGATCAAAGAGGATTTACAATATGTTATTGGTTTAATATTGCTGTTATTGTATTTTTACCCTTTTTTTTGTTTACTTTTCTATAATTAATAAATTATGTTCTTGCTAAATCATGTTATTATTCATAAAATTACTTTATACTGTTTATACCGAATGCGATTTAGTCATTTAAATTAACAAAAAAGTTATGTTCATATAAGCGAAAGTTATAACTTACTTTGTGGAATTTATTTAAATGACCACAAATATTTAAATTGCTTCATGTATACAATTATGATTGGATTTTTTATCATTTTTTTTCAATCTGTACATTTATATCAAGAACGGATTTTGCTAGCTAGAAATTAAGCAGCCTGCAAATGATTCTGATAAGTTTTACAATATTGCCTTTTATGTAGATAATTACCATGACAAACGCGGGAAAATTAGGCGTTTCCATTTTAAAATCTCCCCGCCGAAAATAGGCTTAAAAAGTTTAAATGTCTCGTAAGCTGCGCACGCGCAATAAAACCATTTAAAAACGCAAACAAACACTACTGACCAGCAATATATTTCCATTAGCGACGCGCGGTCTTCATTTTCTTTGGATGTCCATGTAAATTAGGCTTTAATTCCGATCACTAACCAATATGCCAAAAGTTGAAAGTTATTCAAGTTTCGGGAGACGCCATCAAAGTTATTATGACCGCTACCGCTCCTAAGATTGTTTAAGGAACCGCAACCGCTACGTACCGTGCCCGGGAAATTTGAATGTATTGGTGAATTAATCGTCTAATAACATGAACAAATATCTAAATGTTAATTTACGAAAAATGAATAAAATAGCAATCTATTTCATGGAAGAGGGATTTAAGGTGCAAATCCTTAGGAAAAGGAAAATTATTTTCCTTGAATGAGGTTAAATACATAACACGTGGTCAGTGATAACATGGAATAGCTTTTTTTTCATAGAAAGATTATATATTTGAAGAATACTTAAGGTAATAGTGAAGAAAGACAACAGATAGCATCATATAATAAACAAAGTTCTTTCATAGGAAGGCTATTACACTGTCAACATTACAATTTGCTTTAGTTGTTGCATATGAGTTTGTAGAATAAGATAACACTGTAACGTACACAAGTGAAAAGTTTTAGGAAACGGTTGGAAGTGGCTACAATAGGATATTGTGCAAAATAATTTTTATATCACACCAATCCTGGAATCATAACGTCAAACAATTTTAAAAAAGTAAAAAGTAATTCCCAGATTATAATTGTAACGCAGGAAACCATTAGTGCACTGTAACTACCATAGTGCAATATACCTACTGCAAGATTAGAAAGCAATGAACGTTTGTAGATATCAGAAGTGGGTTAGGATATCAACCACATCATTTCTTGTCTCAAGTAACTGGTGAACAAACCTGCATGGATAAACCAAGTAGTGTATGTAAGTAGCGTTTATGCAAGTGGTAATTATGGATTAGAGAAGGGGTTAGCCATAAACAATGTTTATGTAATGTATAGCTACAAAAATATCTGTAATAGCCTATACTACATTACAAGTTCACACTTATAAGTTGTGAACTTTCTGAAAGATCATTTATATTGATCAGGAATAAAAGTACAAATATACTTGCAACATACTTATGCAAATTATAATTCAGTTACTTTTTAAGGATATGGTAAATTATATAGATATATTACAATATAAACATAAAGATTTATGTTTCTAACTTAAATGACATCAATGTCAATATTATGAAATTACAGTTTCATAATGGACACTAATGACCACAAACAGTCTCAAAGATCCCCTAAGCAAGAAACACCTCCTAAACCTGAATCAAGGTCCCAAAATGCAATAACAACTCAACCCACATCAATAAATTATTCACCTCCATTGGCAGCAGAACGTAAGTGGATTTTGTAAACCAAAATTAAACATTGTAAAGTTGCAACTAAAACTAGATATATTAAAATTGCTTTGTCTCAGTCTGTGTTGCATCATTTTTAGAGTTTGGTTTTATATCTTATCATAGGGTATATTTTATATCAAATTTATAATCTTCTAATATATGACATTTAAGGTGATGACTATCAGCAAGGGCGAAATGAACCATTGCCCTCACCAACAGGTCATCCACCACCATATTCCCCACAACAACATTATTCTCCACAAGGCTACCCTCAACAAAATTATCCTCAGCAAGGCTACCCTCAACAAGGGTTCCCTCAGCAAAATTATCCTCCTCAAGGCTTCCCTCAACAAGGTTATCCTCCACAAGGATACTCTCAACAAGGATATCCTCCACAAGGCTTTCCTCAACAAGGTTATCCTCCACAAGGCATACCAAATCCATACACAGGAGAGAATGCCATCTCACCTCTACAAGGCATGCATATGTCATTCATTACACTTACTTTTAAATCTCGTCCAAATATAAAAACAACATGAACAACAAAACACTATATACCACTGATTTCACATATTTCGTTTTGTCCTGAAAATCGCATTAGCATGGATTTTCAAGGTTGCAAGTTGTCAATATATGTCAATTTAATGAATTGCATCAAAAAATCCAAGAAAAACGACACAACCCATTTCACTATATCAAAGACCATGCATTTGATCCGAATCACTAAACATTTTAGTAAACATAATTAGAATTGAAATCATATTATTTAGTATGGATGCCAATTCCTCAGGTCATTCAAGTAGCAAACTGTCCTTCTGGCCTTGAATATCTGTCTCAGATCGATCAGCTACTTGTTCATCAGCAGGTTGAACTGTTTGAAAGTAAGTTATTACAAGTTTGCATTAATATTGGAATGAAGTTACAACAAATCATTTTGTATTGCAGTGCTTACTGGTTTCGAAACGAGAAATAAGTACATTGTGAGAAACAGTTTGGGGCAGAAAGTTTACTTCGCTGCAGAAGGTATGTACACACAATGCGAATTTCACATATAACTTTTAAATTACCTATCAATTAACAGATTCCAACATCTGCATGAGGAATTGCTGCGGACCTGCCCGTTCTTTTGACATGAAAATATTGGACCATAACAAAAAGATTTTAATGAATTTTCACCGTCCTCTGCGCTGTGCTTCATGTTGTTGTTTTTGTTGCTTGAATGTGAGGGAAAATTTTAATGTCATGTCTATTATTTGATAATTAAAATAACTGACATATTTCTCAACGTATAGATCATGGAAGCATCAGTGCCTTCTACCGGGGATGTGATTGGCTCCATTGAACAAGAATGGAGCGTTATATATCCAAAGTTCAGAGTTAAGAATGCAGCAGGAGACACTGTGTTTAGAATTGTGGGTCCATTTTGTACATGGAGTTGCTGCAGTGATGTTGTATTCCGGGTCAGAAGCCATATTTTAATCAATGTAAAACTGTATTTTCGACTAGACGTCTCATAAAATAATTGTAATTTGTATATAGATTTATTCAAAAGATACAGATGAACAAGTGGGGAAAATAACGAAACAATGGTCAGGAGTGTTGCGGGAGTATTTTACGGATGCGGACAATTTTGGGATAACTTTCCCTATAGATATACATCCAAGTATGAAGGCTACATTACTTGGTGCATTGTTTCTCATTGTAAGTGAACGAATACAGCTTCTTATTGTAATTTATGAATAGAATGTTACAATGCTATTAAATATTTTCCAGGATTTCTTGTTCTTCGAGACAACTGGAAATAATAATAATCGCCAGGCCCGTCAATTTGATTCCCCTGGAATGATTTAGACATTATATCAAGATTATACTAAACATTTTACCCCGGGTGATATTTACTATGTCAGTAAATTATTGATTTACTTTGTGGAAGAACACTAAAACTCTATTAATCAATCGATGTGTTATAATTTATAGTACAGCAGTCTTACAGTTGCAATATTGTATTTCAAATGAGGCCAATGTTTTGGAAATAAACACATCCTTTGATCCCAATATTCAATGTGCATCATGTATATTGAGTTGATTGCACAAATCCCACATACCCTTCTAGCTGCAACGCAATACATTCAAATATTTTGCTTATAATTAAATAATTTAAGTGCGTTTGCAATATGGAATGTAACGAACAGGTATTTAAGCCTATTACATCTCCACCAATAGCTGGAGATAATCAGCCATTACAAAGAAATGAAGGTAACTTTAAGAATCTGTGATCTTTTTCATTGTATAGTAATACAGTATTGAACTATGAAAATAGAATGTGTAACTGTTCTAAGTTGTCCTCCTGGTCTTGAATACCTGTCAGGAGTTGATCAATTGTTTGTTTATCAGCAAGTGGAACTGCTGGAAGGTAATTGTAATAGTTGCGAAATTGTTGTACTTTTGTTTATGCAATAACATATGTTGTTTCATATTCTATAGTGCTTGTTGGATTTGAGACTAACAATAAATACATTGTGAAAAACAAACTAGGAGAAACAATGTATTATGCAACAGAATGTAAATAAATGCCCAAACTTTTTTGTACTTGTAACTAAAATCTCATCACTAATTTTGTTCAAGTTTTCCCTTCTTATTTTCAGATACAGATTGTCTGATGAGGAATTTCTTTGGTCCTCTTCGACCTTTTGACATGAAAATCACTGACACTTCTGGAAATGAAGTTATCCATTTAACTCGTCCCCTACGTTGCTCTCGATTTTGTTTTCCAAGCTACTTGCAGGTTCAGATGAAATCTTATTTATAATTGGGATTTACATTATAGAATGCATACGGATAAGATAATAAGGACTGTCTCAATTGTATTTGACCTAAAGACTATGGAGGTATCATCACCTCCAGGCACTGTGATTGCGAACATTGAACAAGATTGGAGCATTTTACACCACAAATTGAGTGTCAAGAATGCAGTAGGTGATGTTGTGTTGAGAATAGAAGCTCCAGTTTTTGAATGTAGCTGCGGTGGAGGCACTGAACATCAGGTACAACTTGCAGAAATGTTGACAAGTGCAAACATGATAACTAAATTGGACCAATTGGACAAACACGTCAGGTTTTATCAGCTGACAGGCAGGAGAAAGTGGGGAAAATTGCAAAACAATGGGCCGGTGTCGTGCAGGAATTCTTAACAGATGCTACCAATTTTGAGATTCATTTCACAAAGGAATTGGATGTGAAATTAAAGGCAACAATGCTTGGTGCATGTATTCTTATTGTAAGATATACAAGTATCTATGAGACTTATCGATTTATTTTCTGCAGTTAACTAATTATTGCCATTTTTCAGGACTTCATGTTCTTTGAGAAAAGTGTGAAGGCTATCAGGAATCATTGTTGTGGATGTTGCAATATGACCAATCCGTAAATGGTGTAACAACCTAATTCTTTGTAATGATACCAAAATTGTCAAAGCTTGCTCAGAACTCTTGTTTCAATTATCATCCGTGTTATAACTTTTCAACTGTGCAAATAAGATAAGGCACAATTTCGAATTAGGCGCTTCAAGTTTGAAATGTGGGACTCTACTGTAGGGCCACTGAGAGAAAGCCGATGCCTGGGGTGCTAAAGAGGGGGCAGAGGGGAGGAATAGTTCAAATGGACTGGAGGGTGATGGAGTTTGACTTGCATCTGGGGGCCGAACTAACTATCAGTGGAAGCGAAACTCTCACCCCTCCAGTCCATTTGAACTATTCCTCCCCTCTGCCCCCTCTTTAGCGCCCCAGGCATCGCCTTCTTTCAGTGGCCCTGCAGTGAATGATTCGAATGCAGTTTTCTGCAGTGCATTCATGCTCTCCAGCCTCCTAAAATTCTTAAAATAAAAAACAAATATCACAATTTCTGAAATTTACAAAAAAAAAATTCAAAATTTCTAAACAACGATCCAACACTGATGAGCATGAATTCATTTGTTACTATTCTAAATTGTTTTGCATGGCCGGGGAACAACAGAACAAAATTAATATATATTTTTTATTAAAAATTGAAAATTCGCAAATTTCAAATTGACCATTTAGTAAACAACAACCGCTCCTCCACCACGCTCGATCTGCATGGTAGCGGTAGCGGTCGTGGTGGCCGTAAATGAAACCAGGTCCTGCGCGTACCCCTGCATTGCATAGCATTGCAACCTCGATCTTGTAAGTTGTAGCCCGTTATTCCGGTGGTGTGGTCTTGTTCCTACTATTGTTACGTACACTAGCAACCAGAGAATCTCTGCAGGAATTCGTTTTCTCCAGGTATATACAGTTATTTACATTTACCACTAAAGTATTAGGGCAATGCGCACGCGAAGGGCGTGTATAAATAGGCCTAGGCGACCTGCTTTTTTTTTTAGTAGCTGCACGTATGCTTGTTCATTTCAATATACTTGTTTCGCTAAATTCGTTTTAGTAAAATAAAAGCCGTTGTACGATTATAAATGCAAACGTTGGATTAAAAATGACATCCCTGTCATCATGAAATCGTGGTGACGTGGTGCAGAAATTATGCAAATACCTGAGACTCAATGGGGATGTCTGGAATTTTCTACAAATTGCAATTTAAGCACAAATATTTTCTCCTACATTTAATTGGAATATACAGTATATATGGCCTAGGTATGGGATGTTAAAAAGAAATTAATATTTCATGACAACACATTGAAAGCTAGCTGCAGCAGTGATCAAGATTTAATTTTGTTGCCAACATGTCAAGTTTGCCAAATGATTTGTGCTAAATATATTGCCATTAAATTAATGATCTAGGTTAGAAAAAATAGAAGATACAATGCAGCAACAGCAAGACCTGAATCAACAGCCAGGATATCCACAACCAGGCTACCCTCAACCAGGTTACCCTCAGCCTGGATATCCTCCACCAGGTTACCCTCAACCTGCAGGTTATCCACAGCCAGGCTACACTCAACCTGTAACATCTCCACCAATTGCTGGAGGTTATCAACCGGTTCCTCAGAATGCGCAAGGCAATGCAGGTATAAAGGGTTTATCTTGTGTAAATGTTTAGTCTGCAAACGTTTCAAATCAAACAGTCAATATTGAAACTTTGTTCCTGCTTTGTTATTAGGATGGATGACTGCACCTTATGGTATTCCCAACTGTCCTCCTGGTCTTGAATACCTGACTCAAATCGATCAGCTGCTTGTCCATCAACAAGTTGAACTTCTCGAAGGTGATTAATTTCAGAAACTTGTCAAGCAGACTCTTTTTGATAGAAAGAATTATATAAGTGTTTTATTTCTACTGTAGCATTTACTGGGTTTGAGACCAACAACAAATACGTTGTAAAGAACAGCTTGGGGCAGAAAGTTTACTTTGCTGTGGAAGGTAAATAACATTCACACAATTCATTATTTGCACATTTCAATGTATAACAGTTACATTAGGATTTGCTGCCAATTGTATCCATGGTAGTTGTTTGGCTTCATGTGCCATATCATATGACACCATGACACAAAGTTTCAACAGATTGCACAAGATTGAATTGGCAAAAGTGCAAATTATGAGCTTTAGTTGACCCTAAAATTACCAAGCTTTTACATGAATTGGTTTTATTATATATCATTCTATCTGATAGTTTTTGTTTTTGCATAATCCTGTTTTTCCATAATAGAAACTGCATAAAAATTGAGCGTTTTACTGAATGTCTCTTCAAAAATCTATGAAGTATGGGTTTATATTGCAATTTGGATAGGAAAGAATATTAATACAATAACAGGTTTATTAAATTGTGTTTGTAAATTTGAGGTGAAGCCAAACTCAATTTAGTAGGCCATTGAGTTTACTTTATAGTTGTTTGGCAATTGGCCTGAAAAAGATTATTACGTACATATATAAATAGACTGTACTATTTAATATAAACATGTAATGGTGTTTGTTGAGTCATTGTTTGAAAAAATGCTCACTCGAGATAATCCTTTCATTCTGCTTTACACTGTGCAAATATGTTCAGTATGTTTCAAACACTTACAATTTGCAATAATTACATGAATACAATATATTGATATTTGTAAGTACATATGCGTGTCAAATCTGGGCACATTGCACCTTCTAGAAGTATCTCTTTTTATTAAATCAAGTGGCCATATCCTCACAATTACTATATATCCCAGCGCTCCACCCAGCAATTAGCACTGAAGATGTAATCAAACATTACGAATGCCGCCCAACTGAGCTGCCATTTTTTATTCCTTCATGTGGCAGTTGGTCTTTTGCCATTATAGTTGATATTGATTTACCAATTCTGGCATCTTTATTGCTATGTATTACATTTATTAATGTGGCAAGATGTGGGTTATGCTGTAATTTAATTACTGGCCAATGACCATTGCCTAAATTGCAATCAATATGTAAAAAATAAACATAGGAAGTGGGGCAATGGCCTTTCACTTTCAATGAATTCTTGAATTACAGTGATTTTTTGGAAAGTGGGTTGACATTATCAAAAATCCGATAATGGCATTCGTGTGAGACATTTTAATGACTTCTAGGTTTGTTTTTGGCAGAGGAGCCAAAACACCAAGTCTAAAGCCAGTTTTCATTAGTTAATTTAATGGCAGTGTCATACACATGACAGTTAAATTACAGTGTCATATGACAGTTTAATTACCTACACTATACTACCTTTGATGAATTTTCACCTCTATGAGATTTCAATTAATAAAACATGACTAGATTTAACATTTAGAAATATAATGTAAGTAATTGTGTATTTTTCTTGCTGTGCAGAAATAGTTCATTAGTACTAATTTGCTGTATGTGTTTGTTCAAATACAGACACCGATTGCCTGACAAGAAATTGTTGCGGACCAAGCCGTCCTTTTGACATAAAAATCATGGACAATGCTGGCAATGAAGTCATCCATTTAAATCGTCCATTGCGTTGTTCTGCTTGTTGCTTCCCTTGCTGCTTACAGGTAAATTGCATTTTGCATAACAATTAACCCTACTGGAAATATCCATCACATTATGGTGTCTCATAACACACCACATGATGGAACCATCACACACCAACAGACCAAGGAGTTGTAATGTGTTAAACATGTGTAACACATTACAACTCCTTGATCTGACACAACCATATAAATTAACACCATCACAACACCAGGAACCATCATATGATGTGTCATAATTATGCATAATTATGAGACACCATCATGTGATGGATATTTCCAGTAGGTAAATATGTATAATAGACTGTACCATGCCTTTTGTCATAGACTTTGGAAGTAACATCACCTCCAGGATCTGTGGTTGGTTACATTGAACAAAACTGGAGCATTTGTTACCCTAATTTTAGCCTGAAAAATGCTGCCGGAGAAACCGTATTGAGAATCGAAGGCCCGATCTGCACTTTTGCAGTTTGTGGAGATGTTGAATTTCAGGTATAGGCTACTGCCTTTCTATTTGAGCCTTGAAACAATGAAACAATTCATTATAACCTGTGGATCCACCCTTAAAGTTTTATAGTTGAACCAAAATTAACCAAAATTACATCAAGGGCTGATAGTAAGAAATAATTTACAAATGTTTGTCATAGGTTTACTCTGCTGACAAAAAAGCAGTTGTGGGAAAAATTTCCAAGCAATGGACCGGCTTTGTGAAAGAAACTTTTACTGATGCTGACAATTTTGGGATAAATTTCCCAATGGACTTGGACGTGAACATAAAAGCCACACTACTTGGTGCATGTTTCCTCATTGTAAGCAAAACAAATGCAGTTATAATTTTCCCCTTAATTGGGAATTATAAGCAAATGATATTTATAATTGTTTTCTTCTTAATTGCAGGATTTTATGTTTTTTGAGAAAAGTGCAAACCAAGAACGAGACCGTCCCGGCATGCTGTAATATAACAGCAAGGGATGCTGTCCAGCCATATTTTCATCCTTTTAACACTCTAAATGTAACAAACATTTATTCTTGCATGCTAAATTTTCTATGTGGACATGTAAAGATGTTCCAATGTTTGCGAAGTCAGCCTTAAAAACGATGCAGTGACCCCTTTCACTATTGAGCATACCTGACAAGAGGTGCTCGGCAAACTGCCTGCCTGAAAAATTGCCATCTATGTGTAGTGTGTCCTAGTGCCTTGCGTTTTTATTATTATACCCTATGTCATATTTATTGGCAAGGAGTTTGCATTTCTAAAATATTGTTGCTTTTAAAATTGATTTTATTGCTAAAGTTTTTCTTGTTGGTAACACTACGACTCAGGTTTTAGATTTTAGATTATTTTTGGATTTTAAATACTTTTCGAAATATAAATGATGAAACTACAGTGAGTTCCACCTATAAAGGCAACCCAAGGGATCCATGATTGTTTCTTATATGGGTATACTTTTACTGGGAGATCCCTTTGTAAAGACACTGCCCTTATACATTTTATTATTTCATTTATAGTAGTCAAGTACAGTAAGGAATAATTTCATTTTGTTCACAAATGGGCACAGACATGTGTTACTAAACAATATTAAGAGTGACAATTTCATGCTCTTAAAAGCCAAATAACCTCTGACCAAATACTTTTATAAGGTGAACTGACAAGTGACAACAAATACAATTGGGGGATTAAATCTGTATCTTATAAGGGAGTGCCTGCAATAGAGAGATCCCACTATTCAGTACCACCCTGATTTAATCCGGCTATTTTCTGCCAAAGGGTGAGAGATCCTTGGGTGGATGATATCTTACCTTATCTGTCTATATACTCAATGTTATTTGTCCAATTGTACTGTAAATAAACAAATCCAACCAGATTAAAGGATTAAATCATTGATAACAATGGATTTGTTACTGTACTTGCAATGATGTCACATCAACTGCAAAATGTACAAATCTGGCCAAAAGTATTGTCTCATTTTGCTATCCTGCAGCACACGATAGGCGACAATACTTTTGGCCACAAATGTACATACCTATATTTGTTTTTATCTCTATTCTCAGTGAAATTGGTTTGGACTTGATTATTTACAATAGAATTGGATAATGGCACACATGATTATGACCTGATAGGGAGACATTTGCTATGGCTCCCACAGTCCCCTTCTTTAAAGAGTGGTTCACGTGGGCCACCTGTTTCCAAGTCATGGGATCACGGTACAATTAGTATTTATTAAAAACAACTAAAATGATGTTTCATAGGACACTTGCTTGCCTGTTTCAACTGCATAATTATACATTATATTTTGGTACATATACCCTAATGTCAAATTGATGTCCATTGATATAATGGTATTGTTCCTTCAAGAAATAAGACAGTTGATAAACTTGGGATATAGTCAAACTTCGGTAACTCAAACCGCAAGGGAAACGATAAAAACTTTTGAGTTATCGAAGTTTGACTGTATGTTAAAAGCATCCAAATCTTGATATTAAATAATAGTACTTGTTTTCTACATAAGTTGCCCAACCATAATTTCTAGCGAGGATACATTTTTTTTATCTTTTTAAGTTTTTATAATGCCAGTCAATGAAAATGTAATTATTTCAGGCCAATTTTGGCCATGAAATATAGTTCTGTATAAAGCATGCAACTGGTTTTGTCAAGATGTACCTACACTAATTAATCTTAACATTGTTGATTTCCTATGCTGGTGGTTCTGTACTAACTATTACTGATTTTGGTTTTGAAGTACCTTTGATACAATATATAAGCATTTTTGAACTTTTAATTTTTATACAACCATATTGAAAAGGAACAATACTTTTCACAATGGCAACTCTGTTGAATAAAGTAATATAGTAAAAACTAGAGTATGAATAGCATGTATATTTAGCTTTAATTGTAGATTAATGCTTAGCAAAATTACCGTAATCTCAATTACTATTGTCACGGTTCGCTCTAAATGGCGAAGATAGGGCAACAGAATTTGTTGGTCGTTTGGCTCAGTCCTCTGGGTGTCTTAACTTGTATCGAGACAAGAAGATCGGCGCGAGTAATGAAATGTAGTCGAATTATCAATTCAAACATTTTATTGATGCATAATAAAACAAGAATATCGAATACAACATTTTATATCGATAATATCGCCGATGTACGGTATTGAGCCGCAAGCACACGGTGATTAAAGCAATTGATCGGCCGATGTACGGTGATGAGCCGTATACACACGTATCGATCATTGGACATGCAGCACAGCAGAGAGCTGTGCCAAGAATGACAATTTAATATGGGCACGGGCCCTTTATATACCGTCGGAACGGTGAGGGAGCGCCCTCTAACGGAAATATCAAAAGTAGAAAAGTAGGCTGACGACAGAGTGACGTTCGGATGACGTCATATTAAACGACAACAGCGCCACGTAGTGTTTAAACAAGGAGTTATAAACTGTGACAAGAGTTCCAAGCCGAGTTTAGAACCTGTCCATATGCGCGAATGGAACGATGGAATGTTTAAGCCGCCATATTTGCCATCGTGACGTCACTG
>JAQFZQ010000224.1:0-41873 GCA_034696005.1 Glomeris marginata | reverse complement strand
TAGCGGTCTGTTGGCCAAACCATGGCCTCCCCACCCCCCTCCAATTACAGTGTCCAAGCCTTTACTATACGGCCTTGAGTGAAGGAATGAATGTAATTTAGGTTGAGGTGCTTGCAATTAACAGAAATTGATTTTGTAATATGTTCATTTTTGTTCAAGACCGAACAACATTTTTCGAGATATTTTATCTTAATTATATGTTGATAATTATAATGATAACTTATTTTTGTTCTGTATTTACAAAGAGGATATTATTATTTGATGACCAACCATAAAAGATTGTGTACTAAAAATACACTATGCATTTATTAATAATGTTATTAACTTTTTGGAGCTGTCCACATTGAGAGGGCTCTAACAATTCAATTGACATCAAATATATGGTCTCTATTGTCATTATCATATAAAAAATTGAAACTTATTTATACATTGTTTCCAAAAGTGCGTAAACTTTAGTTTTATTAATAAAATTGCAGCATTTTTATATATTTTTATTAATTACATATTTTATAAACTCATGTTTTCACTATATAATGGTTTATTTTATTCCATAATTACATGTAATAACTATATTTTTAAATATATATTAATTGCAGTAGGTGGGAAATGCTATATATTTGTTGGTTACCTAATAAATGATATTGACTCGCAAATTATAGCTTTGTTTTGACATTCAAGATCAAGTTATGTCAGGAAAAGTTTTCTTACACATATTTCTTTTCACAGTTTACCTAGTACATTTTTCATGAGGTGTGGCCCTATATTTTAAAAACTGGTTTGGGCC
This sequence comes from Glomeris marginata, assembly GCA_034696005.1. NCBI lineage: Eukaryota > Metazoa > Arthropoda > Diplopoda > Glomerida > Glomeridae > Glomeris > Glomeris marginata. The sequence continues at coordinate 41,089 of JAQFZQ010000224.1, read as the reverse complement.
GAGAGAATTAGTTTATAATCTTGTTTTATTTTTGCTGTCGTGAATGTTAATGTACCGTTTTCCCACACTGTCCTCCACCGTTATTGAAGTTTACAATTCCAAATTAATGGTATAGTGTAAATTCAGGGGCAGAGAAATTTCATGGAAAAATATTGAGACGCCATTTTGAATTTCTAAAACTGTTCCATTGCACGATAAGTAGTTGTCATGTGACACAATATACAAAGTTTTGGCGACATTTAATTCATGTTCCATTAAAACTGCCCAGCCTGGTTATAATCAGCTGCAAAAATTTAACATTGTCCTCACGTTTATACTTCTTTCTCTTTTTTATTTGAAATAACCTGTAACAAAAATGAGCTTTCGTCTCGCTGCAATTAAGATTGTGGGTGCCAATATATTTTTATGAACCTGCTATATACGCTTATAAGTGTATATTGAATTATTTCTTTACTTTATAGTATAGTTTCATAGATAGCGAACATGTGTGTTCAAGGAAGTATTGGAAATTGGCATGCTTATTAATTTCCTTTGTCAGTTATATTCCACAACATACTAAATGGATAAATAAGTTTGTTTCATAGTCAATTTTTAGTGTTAAATTGGAGTGTTGTGTTATTCCTATATTCCTACTGTGCAGAAGTTTACTAAGGACAATTGATGATAACAGCAAAATAAAAATGTGACAACAAAATTATATAATATTAAACTGAATTTATTAAATATATATTTTGCCATCTGCAAACTCTGCAAAAACTTTATGTAAAATACAGAAATTCACATTGATGAAAACTAGTGAAATTTTGAACAGTACCTATACAATAAAAAGGGTTCATAATGTATTTTTTGAAATAAGTTTGCCATTTTAATTGTATGTTTAATTATATTGCAGGTGCTTCCAAAATGATCTTTGGCCATGGATCATTTTCATCCTCCTTCTCCAGAATTGTGAGTGGGTTACTACTGTTTCTTTTTTCGGTAAGTAAACTGTAATCTAATGGAAAAGATATATCTTGGCAATTAGAAGTGACAGTGGCCACGATGCTTCATGAATTATTATTGTGTGTCTGAACGTTGTAATCGAAGAGTTACATCTCAGACAGAGGAAGAATACCTGTGGATTGCAAATGACTTTTCAAACCTGGTATGGTCGTATTTTTCAGTTCAGACGTGAACAAAGTACACAAATTGGTCACGTATTACACTATAATTCAGAATCTCAGTGTAGGGTTATTATAGAAGATTAGATCTTTGTGGGCGTGTTACATGTCACTTTAATTGTATTAGAATTTTTCACACCATGGTAACGGTTTTATCTGAGCACGTATTAATATACCGTTACCTCATTATGACATCCTCTATACCTCCACCTGCAAAGTGGAATTTACAGTACCAGTGCCACAGCACTGATGATTAAAATTAATAGGTTTTATAATTTTTACAGTTTCTTGGACAAATATATGAATTTATATCATAATTTGTAGGGATGTTAAAGATGAACTAACAGGGTAAATTTCTTGCAACCGATTTCTCTGAAAACTTTCCTATGTATGAACAACATGTTTTGCATATGTCCAATTTTTTTCTAATTTTTCCACCGATTCGTTTTTTAAATTCGCAAATTTACCCCAAAATCCTCAAAAGTTCTCGCGCTGTCAAAATTTACATCCGGGACTGTGCGTATGGCATGCCACTTGCACCAAAACGTGTTAAATGGCTACTGGATACATACAGTATTGTCACTTATTTGTAAAACATGCTAAAAGTTTGCACAATTTAAAGGTCCCATGTTTGGAAAATCTTTTATATGATATATTTGCTTCTTTGTATTAAAATTATGAGCTGTCTTTTGAGATATTACTCATATTTTTATGATATTTTAATGACTGCTGGTCCAACTTAGAAAGTATGTGGCCTCGCCATGGTGTACATATGTGAAGAAATGCAACTGCGTTTTTATCTCAAGTTTTTAATAGGTAATTATAATATATTTCAGCGGTCTTTCTGACCGTTTGCTTTTGCGAAATATATATAAACACAGTTTGGGAACACATTTGCCGATCACATATAGTTAAAAAACTGGCTTAATTAAAATCAAGAATTAAGGAAGACTGAAAGTTACAAGTTGTCTGTCCTTGGATTGCAAGCTCCAAGGCGAAGGTTGAATACAAGAGAAGTTTAATAATTTCTTGTCTTTGCAACATTTAGGCTGACATTGTTTTTGTGGGAACTGAGATGTTGAGGTAATTTAAATTGTAATAATTAATTCTATGGATAACACGAACTCCAGTTAGCATGGGAAATCAGTTTCCCTTGAAGTGCGTGTTAACGTAAGAAGGAAAAGAAAAGAAAACTGTTTGATATATCCTTGGACAATTTCCAGTTTTTTTTTTAAATTCCGTATGTCACTATCAACATGAATATATGCGTACATTAAGTAAATGTTCAAGCAGTTTAGTTGCTGAAAGACATGGGTCACGTTTGCACGATGATTTATTTATAAGCAATACACATTTTTTTCAGTGTAATACAGGTTTTGATTTACATTTGTATTGATGGAGTTACATTTTAATCGCAATTGGGGATGTCGTCAAGAAACAGCAGTTGGTAATATTAGATGTGTAAGGGCAGTTTGAAACCGTATGACGTCACACCTATTCTCCCTAGCAGGAAACATTCTTAAAGGTGAACTGACATGGTTTTGAACCATACCCTGATAATCGGTTTTTAAGTAGCAAAAATCGATTACAAATTGAAGAAAAAAGTTATGAGCGTTTTACCTGGTTTTACCGAATTTTGCTATTTGATCCCAGAGATCCCATCTTAAACTGATTTTACATAAATTTCTAATTAAACTTTATAATCCATTTTCTTTTCAATCTTTAATCTGCCATGACATCATTAATTTCAGAACAGTAGTTCCCAACTTTTTTTGCAACGCCCTCTAGTGGGAGCTATGGCGCATATATAAGGGGACTTTCCACGAAATGTTAAGCAATAGGTCCCATGTAAAATGTCAGCTACTGAGTCAAAGGAAAACCCTGAGAATGAAAAATGACATAAATGGTATAACAATTGAAGGGTTAGGGTCAAACCCAACACCGACGGTTTTCTCCACTATACTGCTTTAAATAAATAAACAAAAAAACACCCATTATAAAAACAATCGCTCTAGTTTTCTTGCCACGTCACTTTTAACTGGCAAAACATGTAATAAAAAACCCCTTATTATGCTGGAAATCAGTGTTTGAAAGCTGTTGAGCACCGCACCACTCTGGTTCCACTTCATTTTTGCTGCCAATTGGTGTAGACCTATGGCCATGACTACAGGCAGGTTTACCACCTCATATACACCACGCCCACATCCCTAAATTACTGCTTGGGTAAAGAAGGAGAAAGAAAATATGCAAATGAGTCTTCCCGAGCTGGGTGTGACGTCACGAATGTAACTGTACAACTGCCCTGCACGAGGCCACCTTTATTAACACCACAAATTTAATATAATAAGTGAGATTGAAAAAGTTGAGTAGTTGGTGGTTATCGTCCTTGAGAAGGTCCCCTGCTCCTTTTTGCCCCCTCCCCCCTCACCCCTCCCTCACCCCTGGCTCTACTTCGTTGATCAGTTAGCGTTCAATGTTGCAGGGTGTTTGCACCTTCAACTCAGCATCCGCGAGTTCCTCAAGGTTACAAGCAAGGTAAACTAGATGGAAGACTGGCTATACATTGTGCAGAAACAACTACCTAAAGGGGCAGGTTTTGCACATAGTGCAAGGGCACTATGACAGTGTTCACTTCAGAAAAAAATCGAAAGTCATGGTGCATAATTTCTGCATTGGAAACAATCAGAGCTTGCAAAGTCGTGCAACAAACAGAAATTGTACACTGCATTTTATATCCCAACAAGTTTGTATATTATGCATGCAATTAAAGTCAGGTCTGTTCATAATTTCCATTACAGGGCGAGATAGTACCTTAAGGAGAAATAACTTGTGAGATTAAGGATCAAAAATTAAATTGAATACTAATGACTCACAATGCCAACAAAATAAGTTGAATGGTTAGGTGGAAGTATTATGGGAGCGGGGCCCTCATAGAGCTATGGCTGCTCCTCCTAACCATTCACTTCATAAGATCCATTACAGTTTATATACTGTTATGTTATTGGTCGGTAATGGGTTATGGGAATGTGATTAGAATACTTTCACGTTGTGGAAACAATGCGATTGGAAGGAGTGACATTCTTAGCATTGTTAAATAATTAACAGATCACTTGATATGCTGAACCACGCACAATGCATGTCAAATGCTGTCCTTTGCTAATGCAAATTGTACAGTTTGGAAGGTAAAATCATATGTGGTACGTGTTCGCATGTGAAGTTATTAAATACTATAGCTACTAAATGTTCATATATGGATGCCAAACAAAACTTGTGGATTCAGACTGAAACGGGCGTTTACTAAACTTTAATTTCAAAATTCCAGTATTTTCAATGATATTTATAACTTTTTTCAGCACACAAAATACATAAAGTGCAATTTTTACATAACAGACCAAATTTATTATAAACTGATGAATGAGTGGAATGAACCATCAAATTTCAAAAGTCTCATCCTTAAATTGGTATTTTGTTCCAAGCAAATTAGAAGAGGAACACAGAAATCAATAAACGAAATTATGTAAAGTATCAAACACGTGATACATTTTCCAGGATTAAGGAAACATTTACAGTATATTTCCACGATTTCAAGGACAATACACAAATTTCAATATCATTCCAGGATTTCCAGTATCAGTATAGACATTCTGAAATTGTATTGTTACAGAATGCATAAGCCTGCTATTGTCTGACTTGTAAACATCTTATGGATTATAGATCCACTCTTTACGCAATTAATGATATTTAATGGATAGTTCGCATTCTTCCACTAGATTCCTTGGACCTAACCACGCCCTCTCCTTACAACATCCTTCACTCTTACGTTAGCAAGAAATCGACGCAATCTTTCGTTTTTCCAAGTACACATACAGTAATAACTCGTTTTAAGAGCAGGATATATGCTGTGTTATGAGCAGATACATTGCAAAATTGCTTCGATATTTGTAGAGGGCGTGGCATTTAACAAGTTGCCGGCGGCCATTTTCCAACGCATAAACTCGACTTGCAGGAATGCGAGCGAGGTTAGTTGTTATTATTATTTGGCGGAGGTCCGATTTTTCTGGAGGTGGAGTAGCAGGAGCAGGAGGAAGGAGGAGGAGAAGGAAAATGAAAGAAACGAATCTGAGAAGAAAAGGGAGATTGGAAAGAGAAAAGAAGGGGTATTCCCTCGTGCACGTGGATAAAGTCGAGATAAAGATCAAGAACGCCCACAATAGGAATCGTCATCTTTGGGGGGAGGGAAAGCCCTCCAAATGCTCCGGAAAGTTAAAGGGGGTGTAATAATAATAATATTGTTGGTGGCCTTCTAGCTTCTAGTAGATGGCGAGGGAAAGCCCTGGTGCACACGCACATGCACATGTAGCACCTCCCGCAAATGCCACATTAGCAAACGGGCGACGTATCCTTGGCTATCGAAACAACGACATTACAGGTACCGCCCCCCTCACCACCACAACCAACTCCAACACCACCACCATCCACTTGTGACACACCGATCAGCTTTTGGACTGGCAGTCGTTGCTGCGGAAGCTGCACAGACATGGACGAAGAAGAAGCTTCCGCTAACCGTTCCCACTCCCCGCACCACCACCACCACCAACAATCCGAAGAACAACCGGAACGAGTAATTGCGGAAACCGACTTGCGGAATTCACGACAGGTGGCACTTGTGACCGAAAGTAGCCTGACAACGGAAAACGTGGCGAGCACCACGGCCGAAGTACCGGTGCCCAGTGCACGCAGGAAGGTCTCGTACGGCAGGTGGTTGGCCAGAAGGTTCTCCGAGGAACAGGAAGAAGATGTGTTGTCTTACTACCAGGGAATCGTTCCCGATCCAGTGCCATTTTCCAGGAACGAGTCCGTGGAAGAGGTTCATGGACAGCAGCAGCGACCCAAATATCCCAGGTTGGAGGAGATCTGCATGGAAGAGTTCCCTAGCTGTGTTGGAAAGCCAATGGTTCCGCCTAGGAGGAGGAGGGTCACTGCTGCCACTCTACCCCCTGAAGCTGGACTTCTTCAGTCTATGGCCGATGCGCAGGAACCTCCGTTCCTCAGGAGGGTTCGCAGCGCCACCTGCTTCAGGGGGCAGTCTGATCATGGCTCTAGAGGTTGGCATTATTTGCTCTTTCATCTCATCTTCCTCATCTTCCTTATCTTCTTCATCTCGTTTGCACTGTTCAGTTTTGTAACAAAAAATTGCTGTCATAAATATAGGAATCCTGAAAATGGCAGGGAATATTACAAAAGTTTGGGTAATATTTTAAATTTAAGAGGTTGTCGAAAATAATGGTGAGGAATTTATAATAAAAACGGCGGCAAACTTGTTTGCTCTACTTTTTAACCCCTCCCACTTTACAATCTCATCGTGTTTTTCATTCCAATTTCCTTCAAAAGTCTCACGTGATCAAATATTATTTATCTGTATGTAGCTACTAATCAAGTTTGTTTCGTTATTTTTTAGTGACTCGTTTTTTAGAGTCCAAGTGTTAAATACTTCTTGTTGAACTCACATACAATACATATTATCACTCAACTGTCATGCATATCTCTTGCATTTTCTTTGCAGTCTGCTGCCTACTGTCAAATTTATATTCAAATCAACCAACTTCCCGTAAAAACAAAAACCTCCAAGTGGTGGAAATACATACAGCACAATTACCACTTATACTACATTTTTAATTCATTGCAAATATAAAAACCACAATTTTAAATTGTTTTTTTTCGTTGGTCCAGATTTTACATTTTAAAAAATGTGGTGTTGACTATATGTATTGTTGCTGATTAACTTCCTTGTAGTCAAGTCAATCAATCTCGGGACTGCTTTCAAGTTGATCTCAAAAAATCCCAAAAACTTTTTCTCCAAACTCCATTGTCATCACAGAATATGTTATTGGACAACTTGAAGACAGATTTTCGGACAGAGTGCAATTGTAAATGCATTTATTCAGTTATTCAGTGTGGACAGTACTAGTCAGGCTTCCATCTTGCTTTTGTGGACAGTGTGAAGTATGTTTCTATGTTGAGAGCGCAATTTAATAGCTGGAAATGAATGTCCCCCACGTGGTTGAGGAACTTGATTGAAGGACGGTCACTTGTAAACCGGCAACGCCCTCTATAGTCTCCACCGATTTCTATGACAATTCACTTGCTTATATTGCAATGGTGGCCGTCACAAAAGTGACTCTGCTTTTTATGTTATTATTATAGTGTAATGTATAATAAAAGGAATTTTGGTTGGGAACTCCCAACGAATCTGACCATGCGCTACGTTAGATAGAGACTTTTCAATTTTGACTTAATTTGGATATATTATTGATTGCATTTGCAGATTGGTGGTACGAGAATGGGTTTGCGGGAATGACATGCGATTACTGCCGGTCTGGTCACGTGCCTTACGAACCATGCCCATCTGGAATGGGGGCCATGGCAGCCACTTCTGCTTCAGTCGCAGCCAGAGATGAACCTTACGGAAGATACAGTTGGGCACCTTCGGCCCATGCCTCCGAATTCCTGATGCCGAGCAGATCTCAAACTCCAAACATTCTCCAGGTAAGGGCTTCAATATCGATATACACCATAACCCCAAGGTGGACTCAATAAAGTTATAATTAATATTGACTTCAATCAATGGGGGAAGCACACGGTTTAACGGGCGTTTCATCTCTTCTAAACTCTGGACAGAGTATATCAACAGCCCCACTGGGCATTCGTTGTCCTTGTTCATTATATACTATAGCAGCCATTACGCCAGTCATCGTGCCGACTGTTGTAATGGCGGCCATGGAACATACAAGCAATGGAATAGTGAATCCCAGATTGCGGGACTTTCAATTTCAGACGAATTAAGTACCTTAAGGAGATTAACTTGTGAGTTACAAAGGATTAAGAAATTGCTTTGAATATTAATTGCTCACAATTGCAAAAAATTAGTTGAATAGTTGGGTGGATATAGCATAGGAGTAGGGCCCTCTTTGAGCTATGGCTGCAGAGTTTTTAAAAATGAAAGTCTATGGAGATTGTACTTTAAATTGTGATGAATTATCCAAGTGTCTAATTAACGAGGTTTGACTGTATTTAGAACACAGACATATATACAAATATGAATAGGGCATGAATAAACAGCTGTTGGCTGAATTTTGTATTGGCATGCACTTGGCGCAGCGCTGAACTTAAATTACTTTTATGAATTACCTTGAATCGTTTTTCATTCTCAGGGTGTACATTTACATTTGTATACATTCAATATAGAAATGCAGAGTATAATAATATGATATAAATTGTAGATCTGGCGAGCGACAATTCAAGGCATTTGACGCCAGTAGACTTGTTGCGCACAGTCTAGTGGTTAACCAATGGCTTGGTTTTAATTCCATGTGTACGTGTGTGTGAAACGTATTGGAAAGAATGTGGAACTGTGAGTAGGTTTTTTGCTTTAATAAACTCGTATAGGTAAAGAATAATTATGGGAGATCGCCTTGAAAATGGAGCCGAAAGCGAATTGTCCAGGAATGTGGTCGCCATTCCGATATGGAACTGTCCACCACTATATATTCCTCCTTATAAGACTTACATATACACGTAATTGCCAAGTAATTGCCTTTTAATCATTTTACTTCTGCGAAAAATCCACCTTGCTTCGTGGAATCCTCATATGTCAAACTTGTAGATTTTTTTTACATGAATCAGGTAAATTGATTGTATCCAGCTGTTTCAAAATGTTTAATGAGGAAAATTCTGAACAACATTTTTATATTTGTGATTCGTAGAAATTATTTGTTAATTCCACTTTACTGAATAACTACGAATATAAATAAATGTTGAAAGCACCGTACTAACTATACTCTTAAAGGTGAACTGACAAGGTTTTGTAACATACAATGGAAAGTGTGTAATTCTATAGAATTGATGCCAATAAAACGATTGGTGCAAATCAAAATGTTTTAAAACATTGTTACAAAAAGTTACAAGTAGTTAAACAGGGTGGTATGGAAGGACGGTGTCACCGCGCTTGTGTCACAGTGTCCTGTTTCGGCAAAATGTGAATTTTCAGACAATGTTCCTAAATTAACGGCAATCAAATGCTAGTTTTTTTCAGTATATGTTGTAAAACCTTGTCAGTTCACCTTTAAGCCCTGAAATTCTTTTTTTAGCCAGTAATTACTGTCATTTAACAACTTGCTTTTTATTTAATTCATGCAAATTTTGTTTTCCATTTCCCATCTTTGGAAGGAATCTAATTTCAGTTGTAGTATTTATATTTTTGCATGTATATTTACATATATCCAGATTTGTGAAACGCCCTGTATATACAGTAGTGTCGACTTTATATTTTTGTTAATGCATTGCGTATAAGTTGTCTTGAAGAACTCAATTCAAAACTCATGAATTTAAAGAATGGTTTTGGCTGCAAAACCTTGACCTGCCATGTTGCTAATGCCAAGCTAATGCTAGGGATGGTGGAAGAAAAAAGAGCAAAATGTAGCTTTGTCTCTTATCAAACTGTAATGAATATATTTCCTAATGTGCAGTTTCTTTTTACATGTTATTATTTTGTGGGAGGGGGACATTATATTAGTTGGCTATAACAAAAAACCATATTTTGAACGAATGCAATTTTGTAACAAATTGTTAAAAAGTTTGGCAATGTTATTTATTGCCAATTAAAGACACTCAGAAACTGGATTTTGTTACATGTATTTTCATACGTTGAATGTATAAATCAACCAAAACACGAAGGCCACTCGTATAGTTTACAGAAACTTATTTATTGTTAGTTTAGTATAGTATATTTGTTGTTTTATGGTTTCCCTGCAACATTATACAGCAGTTTACTTGTTTTTCCAATACATGACTAAAACAACTAGTTGTCAAGAGGGGAAAGTTAACTGCCATACAGTTGACAGTACATACAAAATTCATTGCTGTTGTACTTTTTGCTTTACTTCACTCTACTTCACTCATGATGACTCAGGAGAGTCTATGAAGTAAGCTTACCTGCAGTGCGCACCAGGTGGCGCTGTCAGTAACTATGATATTCCTTTGTATGCCACGTGGCACCTTAATTTAGCAGGGTTACCACTAAATGTAATACTTATTCGAGGAATTCGGATTTGGGGTAGCCCAATGTTTATGATTAGATCAAGTCTGTATGTTTATGAGTGGACCTTTAAAATATTTTCCGGTTTCTGAACATCCTCCATGGATATTTGGAGGGCGGATCTGAAAAATGGTTTGCCTTTGGCTATATGCTTTATTTATTTATTTAATGTCTGACCTGATAAACAAACAAACAAACCCCCTTAGAACCAACCCTAAGCTTCAATCTCAATACTGTACTTTTGTTTTTCAATTTCAAAATTATTTTTAGTAAAGACCCTCCACTATGTGATGATGACACCAAATGATTAGTATCTAGAAAATTACATCTTGCAATTATATCCGGAAGTAAACAGAATATGTTCCAAATACAATTTCTAAATAGAATTTGTAAATAGGCGCCGCGGCGTTTAATTGAAACATTGTGCTGATAGCTGTCGGTAGTTGTGAAACTTTTTTGCTCTCAAACTTGCCTCTTGGAAATATCTTAATTTCAGGGTTAAATGTCAGCTGTAGGTTTCAATTTAGTGTACATGTATGTATAGGTACCACTTGCAATTGTTGTTTGAAGTTAAGTTTTTACATTATAGGTCCAGATACCATAAAATGGTAATTAATGTAATTGCAGTGAAATATATATATATATGATTTTGACCGCGCCTTTGAATTGGATACGGAATTTGTCCTTGTCAATAATTTATCCACTAATCGTATTTCATGTGCCTCGTGATTCTTGTAGAAAAGTTGAACATTTTGAACGAATTCATCATAAATGTGTTTGTTAGTGGAATTTTGCTGTTTGTTGACCGTCCTTGACGTTTCTTAACTGCTTATCTAAATACAATCGCTTAACAAATGAATTCACGGCCTTTATAAAACATGATGTGGATTTTTAAGCTCATTTTTCCCCAACTTGTTTATGCTCTACAAAAAAAACCCTAAAAAAACAACCTATCACTCACTCATAAAATATCTTATGCATAGCCTACTAAATTGAACCCTTTCTTTTGACCCTCTGTTCAAAAACATCATTATTCCAGTTGCTGCATATAATTATAACGGTAAGAAATTTGGAAGAAAAAACGCCCTTCGTATCTTCTCTGAATTCATTATTATGTAAACAATTCCTGGAAATGGTTTAGAAATTGTAAATCCCCTGCAAAATTGAGAGTTAAAACGTCCTTACTGCGCATGCGCAATCCGTCATTCAACTCCTTACAGACTGAGGTACAAAAAACAGCTTTATGCTAATTAGATAGCTGTTTTAATTACTTTCCAAAATCCAGAGTGCGCTGATCGATGTAAAAAATGATAGACTCTATAAAATGGCAACATAAAATGGCAATATAAAATGTCAACATAAAATAAACAGTCCACATTGGGAATGCAGCGAAACCTGTCAGAGTCTGAATTAAGTATTCGCAGATTAAAATCCTGTTTTCATGGAGGAACCCTATAATGGAAATAAATCATTACAGTAGTAAGTTTTGGAACAGTAGTCCACTAAGGCCCACTGTAGTGTCCAATCAATCAATGGTCCGATTAATGATGTAATGGAACCACCAATTTCTAAATTATGAGAAAGTACACAATGGGAAGTTGTGATTTTTCATAATTTCAGGTATTGATATGTGCAAAAATAGTTGCTGTTCCAGCAGATATCCTTTACAGTAGTGGATCAATGTTCCAAAACCAAATACATATTTTCTTTTTCCAATAGGAACAAGCCGTATGAAAAAACTAGGTTTTTTGGGTACTAAGTTTAATGCACGCAAGTATCAACGTATTAAAAGACCCCATTTCGCCTCAATTCGTGCCATTTCAAAAAATTACCAGCTGGAGAAATTTAAAAAAATTGTCATTAGCCGAGATCGAACCAGGGACCTCACGCAAACAAACAAACAAACTAACAAACACCATGCACGACAAACTTAAATAAGCTTAGTAAAAAGTGCATTGACATCATTTTCATTCATGTAAGAGGATTTTGAGATTTCTGACTTTGAGTAAATCCAGCTCGTATAGATTCCGCGTTTGACAAGTTTCACTGTAAAGTGAAGAGCGAATATGGCGGACCAACAGTGCCAATCCATGTTCACTACTGTGGTTTCAAAGAAAGATTGAGCCAGGATGGTGGAGTCATGTCTGGGCCGACCCATTTCAAAGGGGTGCATGGTTGACATTACCAGTCGTCATTACCTGCACACCTGTAACCGTGCACCCCTTTGAAATGGGTCGGCCCAGACATGACTCCACCCTCCTGGCTCAATCTTTCGTTGAAACCACAGTAAACATTTTTCACCCTCTACATTTCTCTTCACATGAATGAAATATGTCGAGTTTGTTGGCGCTGTTGGCCCACCTTCGCTCTTCACTAGTGAAAAATGTGAACTGAGTCCTAGGCTTTATGTGTGTTATGTGGGGAAGTGAATAGTGAAGTAATTAGTTTAGTTTGTCCGTGGGTGTATTGCTCGGATCGATTGAATTATTGATGGCATCACGCTCCACCAGCTGGTTATGCATACATGTACATTTATGACTATGCGCAATAGGCAAATGAGGTTTTGTCTATGGTTTTTAAGGTTTGGTTTGCGGATCCGGCCTTCAGTTGTCGTTCAGGTGTTCAACACCCGTTATTAGCAGGTATTCAGCCTTGGCATATACAGTCACTTTAAATATTGTGTTCTCCCCCAATATGGGACTAGTGTATATGCATTATCCCGCCCAGCCGGCCATTCCCTTTTTTTCCTCCCAATTTCTTATTTATCACCAAAGTGAGACAACTCCATCACATTGTTGTCGTTGCAGATTTGTATCGATCACTTTTCTCAGAAGCGAAATTCATTCATTCATTTATACAGGGGAAGAGAATTAACCTCGTGCAGTTTTCCGTCATTGAATTTTTAATTAGGGGTACAATGTACTATCTATCATTTTCAAAAACCTGAAAACAGGCGACACACAACAGAAGCAACTGTGCTTTTGTTATTTACCCCCAAGGACAATTTCTTTAGTTGAAAACTCGGTAATTCAGTGGGGTGAAATAATTACAATGTAGTCTTGAAAGCTTTTTGTAAGGAAAAATGTAACAGTAATTAGTCGGGTAATTTATAAAATGAAAAAGAAAACGTGTTGTCAAGTGCCGTAAAATATCTTCATTTATTTGACGAGCGGAAAATTGAAATCTTCAGATTTTACCATGCTAAAATAAAAGAAAAACTTTTTAAAAGTTTAATTTAACCTACATCTTTAATGTGGTTTTAAAATATGGAGTCTGTGACCACAATAGGTTGTAGAAATTGCTGTTTTGTTAAATGGTTAAAGCATCATACTGAATAAGTGCAATTACCTACAAATTTTGAGCATTTCAGTTGTTTTTTAAAGAACAAAGTTTTAAAATTTATTGTAAATTATCATGTCTAGTTTTCCCTAAAAAACTAACTACAATAATTTCAAAAGTTAGAAATGACAAATAACTTTCTGTATCATGAAAATCTTGATGAATAACAAAAATATTCGTATTTTCTGTGCACCGAAATGTTGTTGGTTTTAGAAATCGATTAGTTGTATCTTATTGGAAGTAATGCATAAATTCTGACCTTGTATAAATAGCATGGGAATTGGCGAACTAATTAGATGAAAAATTGAAGGCCGAGAACCTACTCACTCAGCTCAACAATTTGATTGTCCAAATTAACAATATTTCAGGCAGGAAATATATGCCAGAAATTAATTATCAATATCAAAATAGCAAATCAAACTGCTGCAATGTATCAAGCTGTTATTACATTTGTATTCTAACCACGGTTCAATTTATGTTTTTATTTATGTCGCATCTTAAAAGAATAACCCAAATTTATATTCACTGGTTTCCCCCACACACACAACACATAAAATCACAGTAGTGTAGTAGTGAAACTAGTTATAAATGCCATAAGTTATTTAAAAGCCACAAAATCCACTAATTTCTTAACGGTTTCAGTGTCTACACATTCCTTTCGTTTGATTCTATGTGTAGGGCGAGGCTTTTTTGTTATTCAAACAACTATTTTTATTGTTCGGGGAAATACCTTGTTTTTCGCTCCCTTAAACTCAATTTCTATTCATCTACAGTTTAAAAAAAAAAGGTTCAGTCACTTAAAAATTAGTTAAGAATGTGTTTCCAGCCACTTGATTTTGAATTATGAGCCTCAAATTGATATGGTTGATAAAATGTATATGTAGGTTACAATAATATTTGGTTAAAAGACAGATTCAAAGTGGGTGACTTTCACTTTAAGATGCATTTAATTTATTTTGTGGAAAGCTGGGTAAGAGTTTCTATTAAATTGTGTGTTAAATAATACACTTTGAACTATGTAGAATGTTTGATTTAGAATGATACATTTTTGATCAAACGGCAGCATTTTCAGCAAGTAAATATGTAAAAGTGTAATTGTGAATAATGGAAAAATCCGGAAAATGAAATTGTCCTTTCAGGGAAAATGTTTTAATAACTTGATTTATAAATGGAATATCGGTTTTGTGGAGCCATATTTCAATTATCCCAATTATATTTGTCCAAGTACATATCCATAACTACTTTTACTTATTTCTGAAAAAGTTCATGAACAACTTAAAAAATTATGTTGATAGAATAATACTCAGATAACATAAAATAATATAAGTATGTTGCACTCTTATTACACGCCCTTACTACAGATTTAAACTCATAGTTGAACTTTATATAATGCTATTTATACTGATCATGTTTCGAATAATGTATAATTAAAAAATTAAGGATAAAGTTTCTTGACATCCTGACTTTTCAGAAAAATTGCATTTTAAAGTATATTTACAAGATAATAATTGTAAGAAAACACGTTTTCATGCATATTTAAATTCTTATTGTATGGGGCCAAACAAATAATAAGATTTAGAATGGTACCAGTCTATAAGTGCGGAGGATTTCTGTATTGTATTAATTGGTCGGGGGAGGAGACGCGTTTCGCTGGAACGGCAGATTCCCATGTACAACAAATAGAAAAGTTGTTTTTCGATGTTGCTGCAAAAACCGGTTTTTGAAGATGATCATTTCGAAGATGAAAAATTAATGAGTGTCATCTTCCACGAATAGCAGTGGGATATCAACCTTTTATAAGGGGTGGGGTTAAGGGTTGTCATGCAAAGGGGCAGTTCTGGTCAGCATTTTTTTCTCTTTCTTGCAAAACAAGATCCAGTTGACTTTGGCCCACTTTTCACATTTCTTTTTTGTATTATGTTATGGAGACTGTGCAAATGTCCCCGTCAATCGTCGTTTCAAAAGTTCTCCAAAAATAATCACTGAAATAATGATGGTGTACTCATCCCGTTTTTAATGATATGACGAATCATAAAACGCCCTTGTCTATAATTTCTTCTATATACAACCTCTTTAAAATATCTCATTATCAATAACCTAATACATAGTTAAGATTTTATCCCATTATTACTTTTTTTTCCTTCCAACCGGAAAACTTTTTGGAATTTCAAAGTTTCGCATTGACTCTGACTGTATCCTTAATTAATAAGATCACAATCGTTTAAAATTTTATACAACTTGTTATCATTGTAACAGGTAAAACAAATGATGAACTGAAGAGGAGGAAAAAAATGATATCTCGTTATCCAAGAATTTAGAATTAGTATTACATTTTATTGTAGGTTTAATTATAGAAGTGGAACAATTGGGATGGAATTAATTTCAAGGATTTCCGGGCTTGTAAAATATATATATAAATTTGTATATGTAGGAATTGTGTGGAAGGGTAACTGGGGGATGAAAAATTTGTTTTTCTTCTAACTATTAAACCGGAAAACAGATGTATGAATGGATTTTCTCGAAGGAGAGGAATTAAGTAGAACACTTTTGCTTATTAACACCAATACAGAGTGACAATGAGCAGATCGATCGATAGGGGAAAATTTGAAGGACCATTTGACGCACATGTTTCCCTAAATGTACTTGGAATAATGTACATGTACAGTACTTACTAATGTGTGTGTATAGTATAGTGTACAATATTTTCGAGGTCAACTCGGTTTTCTTTTGCGTGCAAATGTCGATTGTTATCTGCAAACATTTCGATTCGAAGCCGCTTATTAATTCAATTATGAGCCACTTACTTGTCCAGTTCGTTTAAATGTAGGCACAAAAAATTATTTACGAAAAAGAAATAAAAAAAAATGCGGTTGAGGTGGCCGCAAACTGTCGCAGATAATAACTGTAGTTCGCATAAAGTCAGCTACTAATAAAAGAAAAAGTTTAGACATATTACCTTCGGATTCCTCCGAACTGAACTTTTTAACCCGTACAACACCCATGCATGCATACTGTCACCAACAGTTTAATCAATTATAGCTGAATACCATTAATTATGAATTAATTAAAACTTCTACACTGTGCAAAGGTGACGCACAAAAGTGTGGAGGCTGCAATAAAAATAGCGCTGTGGAGAAATGCAAGAGATATAACAGATTTTTTATTTAATGATTTAAAGTACAGCCTCGAAAAAGATTTAACTGCGCTTTAAACAAACGGTAAACTACACAGAAGATCGTACACAAAAGCAGTACATTTTATTTTACACTTTTGAAAATATTAGCCTATACTCCATAATATTAATTATACCTATATAGTAGGAAAGTGATTGTGCAAGTTTCCTGGCGTGTTTTATGAGTTTTTCCGTGTGGTGGCGCTGTCGTCACAGCATGCATTTTAGCAAGGCTTTTAGCATTGCTTTTATAGTGTTTCTGCGGCGCCATTACGGTGCTGCTAGATATAGGAAAACAACTACAGCGCCTCCACACGACACTTCTGGGAATTATAGCGCCAGGAAACTGGTGAACAGGGTAACTCATTTCTTCAAAGTTTTAGTTGAATCGTTTTTCGAGGCTGTGCTTCAATTATGCTCATGCAGAAATTATATATAATGTATTTTAATGGAAAGTTAGTTGAGTTTTTACATGGAAGTTTTGAGTAATTGTTTTCTCTTTAAATATTCATCTACTGTGCGGAAATAATTTACAAGAGATAGACTAAAATTAAATGCAGTTGGTTTTGAAAAGTTTGGTGAAATATTTAAAATAGTATTTGACGATTAGTCTTTGTCAAAAACATTTCTGTTTTTAAAAGATTTGCAACTTTTCAATACCCGTTTGTACAAAGTCTGTAGTTAACATTGAAAGTATTTTTATTTTGTAAAACATTTTCATGTTTAACAAAGTATGACTGTATGTAATTTCTTTATAAACAACCCCTTAGAGTCGGCTTTCCCTTGCCTTTTACAATGACAGAAAATCTCATAATACAGTATAATATCTGTGTTTTAGTACATATTACAGAAGTAAAAAATGGATTGTAGAACTGTATGTGCGTGGGTGTAAGTGTAGGACGTATGTAAATGAGAATCTCAGAGGAATTTTCTGATCTTCAAAGTAGGTGATGCTGAACTTGATTTGTGGCTTTTGTCCTGTTGAATGCGGAATAAAATTGGTGAGAGTTTTCCACTACGTCATGCAATCAAGTGGAAGAAAACTTTAAAACTTTTTAGGGGTGGTCATGTTTTTTTAAATCTTTTTTAATTTCCATTTCTGTAAACCATTTGGGCGTGTCACCTGGAGGGGCAAAGGGGAAAAACTGATGGAGCTATGACGTCGCAAGAAGGTTAACGGGTTTTCCAAGTAGGGAACTTACCTATAGGTTTCGTTGTTGGTGAAAATTTGTGAAGAGGCTTTGAATGTTTTTTGGGGGTCAGGGGGTGTTGTTGTGACCAAGTGACAAAAAGCCACCGACTTTTCCACTGTTCTTCATTCTGCTCACAATCGCACACCGTGCTCAACGGATTTATTTACTGCTTGTAAAGTACACAAATTATGAGGTGTTTGCAACCATAAACTGGATACAAAGCTTAGAAAAAGCAGTGAAATGGTTGCTGAAACTGCACCAAGAGATTTCATCTTCACCGGTGGTAGCAATTACCAATTGGTAAATATTTTGCACTTTTTATCCATTCCCAGTTTCATTTTTTTGTAATTTCAATGATTTACAACAATTTCAAAAAGTTGTCTTTTAACTAAAAAGCTGTTAACTTACATACACATCATACACTCTTGATTTTATTTACTAATCTATATTTCTGTACTTATAATATACCTAACATTTGTTCTTGAATATGTAGGTTTTTATTACTAATATTTAATTTAAAATTGTATTGTTTTTGCTATCATTTAGTTAATTTTTCAATAATTTCCCTCTGGTGTTTAATCATTTTCTCATCATATCCCTCAATCTTATAAACTTTCTACTAGAAAATCAATTTACATACATGTAATATGTAAAGTACACGAATTTATACTAATTGAAAACAACCAAAAATTTAAAACTATTCCCAAATATTTTGAAAATACTATATAGTTCTATTCCCATGTTATAAAGTATAGAAAATTTGCAATAAATGCGAACAAAGTAAAGTTAATGTCAACTTCACTTATACAGTGAATCCATTGAGTATATAGACATTAGGTATAGGCAAATGTAAAAGGTAGTATGAATAACAACAACCCGTGTAGGTCAAACATGGTGTGTATTTTTTATATACCTATATGTTAACATTGTTAATGAAATTTAAGGTGTTGACTTTACATGCGGTGATAAACAATGTCATTAGTTACTGGTAACTCTTCTGGTTTCAACTGCTCTCACTTCTGAAATGGGTCACATGAATAATTCACACACCACATGTGTTTGTTGTATGAGTACATATATTTAAATTGACTCAATTCCAGTTTGCTTAATCGTTTTTGATTGAATAGCACATAGAATTCAATGAATATATAAACGTTGTGCACTTGAGCCCAATAAAATGTGTACATGTTTTGTAAACTTAAAATATTTTGCTTCTCATTTGAATATTATTTTATCGATTCAATTGTATGAAAAAATGCAAGCTCACACAATAATGTTTGCAATTTTTCATATTCAAGACTAAATAGATAAATTTAAATTTGTTTACAGAAATAATTGTTTTACTTTCACTAACAAAGTGGCTTATTAAATAAACAAGCCGTATGAAAAAACTAAGTTTTTTGGGTACTAAGTTTAATGCACAAGTATAAACTTATTAAAAGACCCCATTTCGCCTCAATTCGTGCCATTTCAAAAAGTTACCAGCTGGAGAAATAAATAAAAAATTGTCACCAGCCAGGATCGAACCAGGGATCTCACGCAAGCAAACAAACAAACACACAAACACCATGCACGACGAAATTAAATAAACTTAATAAAATTTGGAAACTTCCTGGTTATTTAAAAAAAATGTGATTTAGAAAAATTACTTTAATCTAATTAGGGTTGGCAAAGTATATCATATAAACATTAAAAAAGGAATATGTAAAATGGGAATACTTATATTCAAGAAACTGAACTGTATTATGGGAATTGTTATTGTTATTTTGAAATTGTAAGTGGTGCTTCAGTGGAGCTTACAGGTGCATTATATTTTATTATACATCTTGACCTGGTTATTAATTAAAAATTTAAAGACAAAACCCTAGTTTGATTATTAATATTTGATTTTGTTTGTGTGTTTAGATACCCACTGAAGGTGGTCCAATGGTCCTACAGTTGGTTCTGCCACGGTCTTCAAATACAAATGTTGCGGATGACGTCAGAAGTGGTAGAGATTTGAGGGAACAAGCCCTCACCTCTGTGGTGTCCTCTTCGGGCCTCAACGGAGACGGTGAGTCCAAATACACCAACAATGTCTTCTTTCATAGTACACCCACACTTACATGCAAAATAATAGGAGTTCACAGCATGCAAAACTTCTGATCCATATTACACTTTTGTGTGCATATGAGTTTTGTTTCCTGCATTAGTAAGTTTAACTCCTTCCGTCATCTCCAGTGCAACTTGTCGCTTTATTCACACAACCTACATTCTCATTTCTACTGTAATATCTGTCTCAACCATGGTCTGACATCTGACAAGATGATAGTATCACTTCATCCTTGGCACAAAAAAGTTGAAGAAAACTTTTAAGTTTTGCCGATTCAGTGATGTCCCTGTCCATGTCAGCAATTTCATATAATCCATAACTTTCATCGCAATAAACACGATAACATTTCCTATATAATAACTATAAGTGAGCATGTTGTTGCATCGACCCATATTTGCCACGATCCGCACTAGTAATTTACACCTTGCAGGATGTTGACATGGCGAAACAAGGATCCATATTATTTTATTTTTAAAAATGCAGGTGGAGGAGATGCCACAAGGAACCAGCAATTGGGTGCAATGGACAAGGACAAGGACGCCCATGTGGAAGGTGGTTTGGGCCTGGGAATGGGTCTTTACAGTGCTGCCCAAGTTGCTGCTTCACCTGCTTCTGCTTCTGTCAGTGGTGCTGCTGTCCATGCCCCAGCACCAACTTCGGACAAGGAACGTGCTGAGATATTCAAGTCAGTATACATTGTTTTTAAAACTTCGAATAAGGAGTATAAATAACTTGTAGACAGAAAGGTTCCTTCTGTGTCAGACCATGCAAATATTTTAAGGCAATACGCCAGATCATGCAGGAAATATTATTTTTTGAGGATTAGGATTCAACTTTCAATTGCGATTGTGAGCACTATGTTTCCTTAGTACAGTAAATTTAATTTACCTTTTTCAGTAAGCTGCCATTGGCTGAAAAAACGTTTAAAAATGGCGTCCTTAGTTGGGACAAAGTGTAGAAACCTGTTTTCTGCCAATCAGATTGCAGCTTTATCCCAACTAAGGCCTCCATTTTGGAAAAAGGAGGTGCTACTGAAAAGGACAATTGTACTGAGAAACCTGTCTATGGTGAAAGTTCAAGGGGACGGAAAACTTCTCCTCCATTCAGAGATTTTCCAGTATAAAGAGGTTTTCTAAAAACATAAATCATACTGTCAATGGGCCATATATAAATGTACAATTTTCTGCCATAGAAAGGTTTTACTGCACTATGAAATGCTTGTCAAATTCAAAAAATTAAAATATATAGAGTGAATAATAATGAAAAGTATGGTGTTTATAAAATGAGTTTGGGAAATTATGGTCACAACTTCGGCAAAGTTGGGCTTTTTTAATTTGCCAATCCTGTTTGGGTCCATTTGACCCGGAACTACGTATTTGGAAGGCAAAATAGACAATGCTATTTTGAAAATTACCCTAAATCATACTTATATAGGTGTCCCTTCTCCCAAAGGTTCTTAGAATTTTCTTTATGGTGCCATTATAGTTTATGGACTGCCCCCTAATTATATTGTACCTAAATGAGGAAGTGTGTGTCTATAAAAGATAGTGGCACGCTTAAGTGCAATCATTGTACTGTTTGCTGCCTTGAAGTGTTCAACTGTGTGTATAGTTTTTAACCTGTGAGTTTATTGAGTTTATGATTAGGTTTGCTATTTTAATATCAAATAATTTTTACTGATCATACAGGAAGAATCTGACAACAATGTTGAGTTGTATCTACGCTCTTTTCATCCTGATGCTGGGCTGTGTGGTATACGTTGCTGACTTGTTACAACCAGGACTTCCTGTTGCAGAAGTAAGTGTTTCAAGTTGAAACGGAAGAGTTTTATTCGCGCTTCTAATTTTGCAGTTTGTCGGTATCGCTTTGAAGGTGTTCACCATGTATTTGACTCTGATTGGCACCACTTGGCTCATCTTCCTCCACTTCGACATCAGAAAGTTCCTGACATCTGTAAGATTATGGAGGCGTAGCCTTAATCAGGATAACCTCGACCGTTTAGGCAAAGGTGATTATTAAATTCTCTTTCCTTATTATTTTCCTATATAAATGTCCGAATTTGTAAATACTACTAATAATGTAATTCAAAAGTTACTACAATTAAAATATAGTGGGCCATTTTAATTAGCAAAACAGCAGACTATATGAAGCAGCGTCTATTAGTGGAAATTCTAGTTTTCAATTGCAAACATATATACACTTGTTTATAGCACAAATTAATTAAGTCCTGCCCCACTATTGTAATTTCCTGTTTATTAGGCACACATAGTATATAGTATAATGTTGTTTGTTTCTTCGTTTTGACTGATCAGCTTCTAATTGGCCATGATTATGATGCATTGCTGCAGTATTTTGGGCGAGGACAATAGGCTAAGGTTAATTTCCTGTGTTGACAGGTGAACAAACAAATATTCCTAAGGGATCGTCCATAAACAATGTCACAAATATATTTGATTCGTGACAAAGTCAATGTAAATTGTTATTAAGCTATAAAGAAATACCGATTTAGTGTTCTTGATGTTAAATATACTAACATGATCTTGTATACAGGTTGCATATGTCTATTTATTCAGCAACTATGGAATGTTGATGAATGGCATTTTATGGTGTACGTGCATGGTGATAAATGCTGTGTTATTAATTTGTGATCAGATAACCGTGGCTTTGAAGGTGGGCAGTTCTCGGACGTTGGTGGCAGCCATCAACCTCGAGTAGCACCCAAGAGCCCAACCCAGACACCAAGGTTTGACGCCTACTGCTTCAAGACAGGACGCCATAGTGGCAGTTTCTACTTGAAAATAGGCGCTGCAGGTTGTCAACCTCTTCACTCTTTTAACTATATAAGAAGCAACGCGTTGCAAGTTAACCTCTAAAGTACAGTGAAACTTGTGCATGTTGACCACTCACCGTTCCAAAAAAATCAGATCAACTTTAACAGGCGACCAACATATTTAAAAATGCAATACTTAATTGTACACATGCAATTATAGCTAGAATTAAAATTATACAGTAGTACAGTGCTGGGTTAATAAGTTATATACCGCTATGACCAAGCATTGCAAAGAAACTCATGCCTAGGAGTTATTCCTTTCTTATTATTGTGACAAATTACAGGTCAGGAAATTGTCAAGGGAGCAATTTTATTTTCCCCATTTCTTATACAGTGGTCATCTTTTCAGGTTTTACCACTTTATAAGGTGGTAAACATTCAAGGTACGCAGGTGGTCATGTTAAAGAGGGTCACTCCTATGTAAATCCCATGGGACTTTTCGGTTCCATGAAGAAGAAAAAAACGGTCAACTTTGTCAGGTGGTCAAGTTCACAGGTTTCACTGTATTTCAATCTGTTCTTTATCATGACCTGATTTATACAATCACATTGAAATTTTAAATACTTATGCAGAAGAAAATTAATTCCTGCTTGGACCGAACAATGACAACTGTCAAGTTATACTGTTATACTCAGATTTTATCGAAATTGTTATTTTAAAAGTAAACAAATGGCAAGTACAAAGCAGGTCAAAGTCCAAAACCGAGAACTTTATATTGGTATATCAAACTCAAATGTATATTTTCATAAATGAAAGCAAATCTAAAATATGCAACCGCAATTAATTGACCTGAACTGTTGTTGGCAAGGTTATTTTACAAATTCAGCCTGCTCCACTAACCCTACAAACAGAACTATTTTTTGCAACAAAAAGTTCAAGTATAGTAAATACAGGAACACCCTTAACTGGTATTTCCAATTATTTTGGTTTAAAATTAATGGTTTGAACATTCACAATTAACATTGGCAACCATCATACATAACATTGCCGGAAACAAAACAGCAGAATGTACGCCGTCAAACTTGTTAACTATTACCTTTCAAGATATGTGAGAATAGTTTATACGCGATCTGACAAGGTAAACTGGATCGTTGTTTGTAAACGGAATTGTTATAGCCTATAGAGCAAATGTGCATTTTTGGTGTTGGTTTTGGATTTGACAGTCGAGTGGTCGAGTATACGTTTGTCCTTGCAGGAATTTCATTCTTTCTTTTAACTTGTTTATTTGTTATAATGAATGGGGTTTTGTTTTGCAGGTTTCTGCTTTGGGCATCTCATCCATGAGGGTTTACTGCTCAGTCGTCAAATACTGTATTTCTCTTCAAACGAAGCCTTCAGGGCGCAATGTGCTGATTCCTTCACACTGCTCCTCAACATCATTCATCCGGTCTTCTCCTTCTACCAGCTCTTCATCGTTTTCAAGTATTCAAACGTAGGTCACACGAACAAATTCCACTTCCATATGTTGTATACCTTTACAACTTACGTTGGTGATGCAAACACTCTGCTTCTTCATTGAAACATAATCAGGAATAATTATAATAAGTTGCTCCATTTAATTAACCACATTACAAAGTGGAAAATAGTTTAATACAATTTGAAGACAATGTCATGCAGAGCTTCTTTATCTGTGGATGAACTAACCTCAGTTTTCGCTAATTATATTCCGTTAAATATACAGGGTGTCCACTCAATTTTCATTTCAAAATTCCAGTATTTTCAAGGATATTTATTACTTTTTTTTCCCAGGACACAAAATACATAAAGTGAAAGATGGTTACATAACAAACTATATTAATCCCTTAAAAACTGATGAATAAGTGAAAAGTCTCATGCTTAATTCGCATTTTGTTCCAAGCAAATTAGAAGAGCAACACAGAAATCAAAAAACAAAATTATGTAAAGTGTCAAAAATGATACATTTTCCAGGATTTAGAAAAAATTCCAGTATATTTCCAGGATTTCAAGGACAACAAAAATATTGCAGGATTTCAAGGATTTCCAGTATCAGTAGACACCCTGATATAGTCCAGTTTATTTAATCTATCACCTTATATTATTTATAGTATGCAAATTTGAGCTATTAATAATTTCAGATATAGGCATATAGAAGAATTGCAAATACAAATCCCACTTAGTTTTCCAACTGGTTATAAATAGTTATTGGTATAAATGATGTAGTTACATTTACTCTTTAAACAAGGCTTGCAATATTGGTTTGCAGATCGTCATCAACCGCAACAAGGAAATGTCTCGTTTCGCCGTAATGCACATCATAGCTGCCAATCTGTGTTTCTGGGTGAACACCATCATAAGAGAGACAGTTGAAGCTCTGCAACAGAAGGCAGCTCACCACCATGAAATGTCCACACCAGCTCCCACATCTCCCTCCACCACACCGGTCCTCGGCTTCCTTAGGGCTGACCGCTTCGGAAGCCGAGAACACGAAGATGATGACGACGATGACGACGACGACGATAGCTTCTTCTTCAGGGCTCAATCTTTACAGTTCCCTTTCCAGTCCCACAATTCCACACCGAGTGTTAACATTGCTCACCACACAGATGTCGGTAAGATATACGCAACACCGTATACGTCCTTCCTTTCCATTCCACTAATTAATATAATCCTATATAATGGATTTTAAAATCTGAATTGTCCCCATACCTGCATGCAGCATTCAAGGTTGAACTCTCACTAGAAATATAGATCAGGTATATAGAGGAAAGCAAACAACATGATATAGCCAATTGGGAGCAAGTTGAAAAACAAGCACGTAAAATGAGGAAATGTAGTCAAACATGAAACGTGCAAAAAAGTACGCAACACCAGAATACAAATTGCAGTTGATCAGATGTTAAATTATTATTCCTGGTAGATAAGATGCCAACATCTGGTAGGTGAGCTTTTTTGAATGGAAAAAGACAAGGAAAATTATATATGTTAAGTGCAGCTTTCGGTGTATAGCAACAGTCAACATATTGTCAAAGATTTATCAGCATATAACCATTCATTTGTGCACTTTAAATTATCTCCATTCAACTGAAAAACCAAGAGAAAGAGAAAGTTGGATTAACATTAGACAACACTTCCAGCATATACATACATGGGCTTTTGCGCGCATTGCATTCGATGAGGGTATTTCATTGTTTTGATTAATTTCCAAATAATTAAATATAGTTAAATAGTTTAATGTTTTGATTTCAATGAAATAAGATTGTGCATTGATATTTGATTTTAATAGGTAAGACCATCCTGGACGGGTTCTTGAACTCCACGCGGAGCAGTCTGTCGGACGTCTGCGTCAGCAGGACCGTGCTTTCGTCCTTCACCATCCAAGCCGCCCCTTACCTGTACCCTTTCACGATCGAGTACAGTCTGCTGATGGCCGGCATCTGGTTCATCATCTGGTACAACATCGGCAACGTGGACCAAGACGAGACCGAGCAAGCGACGACCGATGCCGCCGCGGGGACCTCCGCCGCCGCATCCTCCTCGTCTTCCCCCGAATACGGCCACCATCTACCCGAGAACTTCTCTCCGGGTAACATGGTCATCCACGTGGATTGCCACTCTTCCAACCGAGGCCTGTTCGCCGGGCTCCTCATCCTGCTGGCCACCGTGGTCAGCGTGATCGTGTTCTTCGTTGCGATGACCAACACCGAGTACATCCACACCGGCATCATCATCAACAATGTGTCGGACACTGTCCTCGAGTTGCTGATGGTTATCTCGGTGGTGTTGGCTTATCGTCAGACAGCCAGGTTGGATTTCAACAAACATGCTGTGACTTTCCTCGATGACATCTTGCTGTTCATTGCGTTGCCCTGCTTCTTCTTGCTCGCAATCTTCAACGTTGTCGCTGGCATTGCGGCAAGTGGGAGCACCTTCAGCATAGTCATCAGCGCACTTAGCGTTATTCAGGTTTGTCCATGTCCCTCGAATACTATTCCTCACATTTACCAAATTAAACCAAAAAAATTACCACATTTTTACGGCACTTTTTTTTTCTTCAAATTGGCGCGATCAATTAAAAATCTCGAAATTATTTCTTAGATTGAATGATGGCCAATATAAAATAATGTAACTTGCTAGTAAATTAGTTAACATTTATATGATAATTATTTGCAGGTCACCCTACAGACTCCGTTTATCATCGATGGCTTACGGCGCTGCAGCAACTCTTATTCGCTGCGGTGCCGGAAGCCGGGAAGGGAGCTTATAACTTTCCTGGTGGTTTGCAACCTGGCAGCCTGGATCTTGGAGACTTTCGAAATCAAGAGCTTCGATACCCAGAAGGACCGTATAGAGTACTACGGCATTTTCCTTTGGACGCTACTAAGCCACGCCACTGTTCCACTCACACTTTTCTACCGCTTCCATTCTTCCGTGTGTCTTGTCGACATGTGGAAATCTGCCTACGAAGCTGGAGAAGCGGAATGATATGTGCCCAAAGCAGATCTAGAATTCAGAGGTAACAATTGAGCAAACCCGCTTCTTGGCCCAAACCCAGAGGTTGTCAAGGTGGGTGCTATATAGTACTCTCAAGTACGCGCTGTTGTGTGTACGCAACCCAACCAAGTTACACGTACTAGACAATGGCCACCTTAGCAATCGAAACCAACAGGTTGACCTTAAAATCTGTTTGGTTTTGTCTTTGCTGGAGTGGTTCAATTGCTTTTGGGTGGGTCAGAATTAATGAGCTACATTAACATGGCTGGACCAATGTGATGCATCACGCGTGAAACATTACCAATATTATATATACTCTGATTTCTTCGCACTTATGTTGCAGGTTAACATAATGTTCCTTCAACACGGGGGTGCAGTGGATTTATAAGTTATATTATGTTATGTTATTTCATTTCATTTTATGTTATCCGAACTGATTTCTGTCAACCTGAAAAATGAAAGCATAAGTTGATGCGATGAAATAAAATAATATGGGAAACGTCAATTCCCATTACAGGTTCTTTAACATTTGTTATAATTTTACAGTGATATTATGTATATTAAAAGATATATAGTATTTACAGTATTAACAAGGTATTAACTACATTAAATCCACTGCGCTCGGTCGTGTCAGTTGCATTCATTCTGACCCACCCTGTAATTGTAACTTGATTAGTGTACATAGAGTTAATTTCGTTTATATTTAGTTCAACTGTTTGCTACATGTGGAGTGTGTGCTTGTGTATGACAGTGTAATGATGTACGATAGCGGTTGTGATCGCTGTTTTTATACGTGTTGTTATCCTCGTTTGTGCAGGATTTTGTTTTATATATACATACATATATACCATATATATGTGGTGCTTCAGGCAAGAACTACGTTTGTTATACGGTATGATATTCACGATAGCGGTTTGCAGTTTATAGTATCCATCGGTATTTTATACATTATTCTGAAAACACTTTCCCGGCCCGCTGCAATTCGCAGGCCGCGCGCACAGTTGTCGTTTTAGTCACGGCACCTTTCAATTGTGTACAATACGGTGCAATGTGGGGATTTTAACCACAAATCCTGCAGGTTATTATAAATAAATATATATTCTAACGTTTTTATATTTAGCTGCAGACTCGGGGTCTGTTCATTCTTAAATTGCGCTTATCTCCAATTTCAGCCAATTTAAGTGTAAATTAAGAATCCTAGAATCCAATGAGGGCGATCCAAAATGGTGCAAAACAATACAACAGGACATCCATAACATTACTTTAATTAGGAATTCAAAAGTTTTATTCATATAAATGGCTTACATAACGCAACAGTATGATCAATGCCGCAAGCGACTTTTGTAACTTGCGCTGGTATGGGAACCTGGA
Organism: Glomeris marginata; assembly: GCA_034696005.1. Taxonomy (NCBI): domain Eukaryota; kingdom Metazoa; phylum Arthropoda; class Diplopoda; order Glomerida; family Glomeridae; genus Glomeris; species Glomeris marginata. The sequence goes on along the minus strand of JAQFZQ010000224.1, from coordinate 12,386 downwards.
ATTTAAAAATGGATTCATTTCAGAGCAAGGAGTTTGTCCTCAAACTTTGATGGAAGATATGAAATGGTACAGACCTGAATTGGATAAGTCTGATCTGCTTTGTAACTGGTGCCCAAGCAATGCATCTTATTCTTTCCCCACGTATATAAGCCCCCAATACCTGAAAATATTCCGAAACTGTTATTCACATTCAAGTTTTGCTTCTTTTTCGCAGTCATATTTATAATTATACTTACTAGTGACTGCTGCAAAATGAGAAACACCAGAGTACACCCTGATGACTTTCACGTTAGGACAGAATGGATTGGAGCCGAATAAAGGCGGAGGGATTTGCGAAGGTCCTTTGCTGTGCTCCACATCAGGTCCTTTGCCTAGTAGACCGTATCCCCAAACGAACACTTCTCCTATATCTACATAATATAAGATTCAAATCCTCCTGTAACTTAATTATTTCCACTATAACTGGAGCTGCAATGCTGGCGTAACGTACCGTTGACTACCGCGCACATTGTGCCAGCTGCAGATACATTGACAATTTTACCGCAGTTTTTCAAGTCAAGTCTTCTTGGTGTGTGAAGCTGTTCCATGAAATGTATTTACTGGTTTATTCGTAAAGCAATGTGCAAAGTGAGCAATTATACAATATAGAGATTCAGAACAACTAACTTGCTGCTCATCGGTGACCAATGAGAATTGGCCATATTCAGAATTTCCCCATCCAAAAGCCTCTCCTTTGTCTGTACCAGAGAATAAACTTGTTTTAGCAATTAAGGACATGGTGTAGTACATTGTGTCCTTTGTTTTAGAATACAAAATGAGTAGAAAAATGGATAATTTTACCAGATAATGCCAAGATGCAGTCCGCAGCGCAAGAAACCTGAACTATTTTCTCTCCGTCAATATCTCCTCTAACCCGTGATGTTCTCCATTCGTTTTGGTAATGCCCCTGCCCTGTTATTACAGTACCAATTTGTTACTCTACATATAGTATTAGGGTATTAGTTACATTATTGAGCATTATACCTGTTTGACCGTCTGCACCCCACCCGCAACTATAGATCTTTCCATTTTTAGTAAGGAAGATTGAATGGTCTTGACCGCAAACAACCTAACATATGATTGTTACAAACCAAACTTTTTTATTATAGTATATACCCAAATGCAATTTATGCAATATCTATAGAGTAATATAAAAATTGTAAATTTGCAATTACGAATCAAATTACATTGTCTACAGGTTCTTCAATTTCAACTGAATAAATGCGTGGATTTCCCCTAGAAAATAAACATGGAAGTAGGTACTATAATATTATACAGGAGTAAAGTGAAATGAATTTAGTGACAAACCCTTACTTATATTGCTCATTTTTCAAAATAGGTCTTCCGCACTGACCGTATGAATTGTCTCCAAGGCTGTATACTAAATTAAACAATAATAATTCAGCTTATAATTATATATTCTGAAGTTGGAAGCCTTTCTATATACCTAGTCCATTGTTGGAAAGAGCTATTGTGTGAGCTCTTCCGCAAGCAACTTTTACTATCTTGTCTGAAGGTGAGATTGGAACAGGTATAGGCACAGGAGCAGTTACAATTTCCAAAGGGTGTCCTGATACAGTTATGAAATGATCACTTTCATTTCACATTGTAACTTAATTGAGTCAAAGTGAGTTTTTAAATGTACTAATTTGGGGTTTTACCTTTACGAGGATCATGATACCCAATCTGCGAGCAACTATTCAATCCTGTTCCAAATACTTTATTCGTATCTGTGCTATCGACAGCCATGACAGTGAATCCATAACCACATGCTACATCGATGACCTATGGTAACATATTTTTAATCAATGTACTACTATACCCAAATTTTGAGCTAAGATTTGTGTAAATTCTGATGCGAAGCTCCGCCTCCATTTAGTGCTATTCACATATTAATGTAACTATGGCTGCCATTAAGCCCAAAAATTTCCTATGAATGTTCAAGAACATTGGGACGAACCACGTGGTTACTTGGCAACATTATTAATGTTTCCTATATGTACAAAGTTGTTAGAAAAACCCTGCAACATCGCACTAGGATACAGTTATACTTTGTTATACATATACAATGTGATTTCAGATTCAAATTATTGCACAGATGTTTAAAATCTGAAATATCTCATCAATACTAATTCAAAAATAGCGCCGAAATGGCAGTTTTCCCCATTTGTTACACGAGAGAGCGGAGGGAAGCGGGGATTGGCTTAGCGTAAATGAGGCGGCGCTTCACTGCATTCGTCGAAGAACAGACTTCATTGTGGTACGCGAACTGCAGACGGACTGGTCGTTGTTGTATCGGTCGTTCCGACATCCGTTTCCGAGGTTTTAGATATTGAGGGATGCCTAAAGCACCGGTCAGCGCCGATCCCCACACATAAACACGGTTAGTTTTCAGCGATTTTTTTGAACTAGCGTATTTAAAAATTGGCATGGCGTCAATTTCATCAGGCGATTGTTCTTTCCTTTTCGCAGTTGTCCAACTGAATCCACAGATTCTGCCTGGAACGGTGGATATAGGAAACTGACTGCAAAGTACTTGTTTGAGACTGTTCGTCATTAACGTGGAAAGTGACATCGCAAATCAAGAAATCAACGGCGAGGAAGTCATTGAAATTTCAAAGTTGTGGAGGAATCCATCTTGGAATCGTTCGATATTCGGTACGCATCGGTACGTATCGAAAAGTGTATTTCTAAAAATAGCTGCCGGTAACGGAACGTTCCGGAACTCCTAGCGATTTTATTTCGAGTTTTGCGAAGCACCGATGGCTTGGCCAGCAAAAATATTCGTATCATCATCTTCATTATCATCATCTGTACAAATTGAGACCGAATCTTGCTCCCAAACGGGAAAAGTTGTGCAGAAAACCGAAGTTGCCGATTTAGGCCTACAGGGTTTGAACATTCGCAACTTTTACGAAAATTTGGTTTTCCCCAATCATAATGCCGCCACCGCTAGTTCATATTCAACATTACTTTCAAGTTCAACTGGTGAAAGCAAAGCTACAACGAATGGAAGTGGTTGGACAGAGAATTTATTAGAAAAATTAGATCGAAACATTGAATGTGGAAAACCAGAAAAACAACCGGAGAAACGTTCAGTGATTTCGCAAACTTTTGCAATCCCACCAGCAAATGTTGGGTACAAGATGATGCTGAAGTGTGGCTGGGATGGAGACAGTGGATTGGGACCTAGAGGAGAAGGCAGAAGGTTTCCTTTAAGGACAGTACCAAAATTGGACCGCAAAGGAGTGGGAAGTCCTCGAGTTGTTCCTCAAACTACCACCAACACTAATTCCACAAAACGACAAGTTTGTAATAAGTTAGAAAAAGAAGTGAGACTCTCAAAGGCAGAGAAGCGACGACAAGAAGCTAGGCAAAGGCAGAAAGAGATAAATTTCAGAAAACAATTCAACTATGAAGAATACCCTTAGTTCAACTTCAACAAAGTTCAACATTGATGATTTACAAAGCAACAAAATATTCCAGTAAATTTTTAGGTTTACTTGTCACATGTTCTGAACTGTAATAACAATATAATCTTAAGTGAAACAATTGAGCTATAGCTGTAAATTGGCATATAAACTCTTGCGTATAATGACTAATGAGAAATTAAAATAGTTATGAAATGTTTATGTGAAAATTTAATGAAGTACATATAAAAATTTAAGAATTGGCCATCTGTGTGAACCTCGTGTTTTTTTTTTTTTGCTTTACAGATGTTTACCTACTGTGAGCATGGCTCGAGATCCACAACAAGTTCTTGAATACTTGAGACAAGTTGAAGAAATAGCGGAGAAAATACTCACCGATAAACACCAGATTGTGGATCTGGATCGAAAAAGAAACTGTAATAGAGAGGGTCTCAGGTAACATACAATAAAGTGCTATGCATTACACTTGTTTCATGGCTAAGTATTGTAAATAATACAAGTGTGACTTTTGCAGGGGCCTTGTGAAAGAAATGAAGCAAGGTGCTAACAAGAAATCATGGGTATGCATAGGAAGCACATTCCTCAAGTTGGAAAAGGGAATGATTAAAGAATTCATGGAAAAAGGTAATAGATGATGGTTGTGTATTTCGTTTTATCCAGGAATTAAACTTGTGAATTTTTACAGATGCCAAGGTTTTTGATGATGAAATCGCGGTGCTGAGGAAAAATCTGCATACCAACGTGAACACATTACAAGAGATTGAGGGAAAACCAGAGTTGAAAGGGTTTGGATTGACTCCACTGTCGGGTGCAGAAATGGCTGCGGTCTCCCAGGCTTTGCGAGTGGGACATTGATGTAGAAAACCGTATCGACTGCAGCTTGTATGGAGCCCTATTTAACCACCGGTGCGTATTATTAGGATATTTACTTTGGTGGGGGAAAGTTTGGTACCTGTACGTGTTAATAATTTTGTTTGATGTCGCTTCGTTGCGGCTTCTGATTTACACGCTGAATGTGTGAGTTGTTACATACACATTGTATACTCTGTGATGGATGTATAATGTATAAAGTTGTAACTGGAACAGGAAGGCTGTGTATATGAAAAGATATTTGTTCAGTAATTTTTGTAATGTTTCCTCCTTCCCCTCCCACTGTGCTACTCCCCCTATCATTTCTGAGAATGGAACAGTCCGACTACCTTACCCATCTGGCTTTTGGGCACTAGTTTCAAAGTTCAACTGGCTGTCATTCTTACAAAGGATAGGAACAATTGGGAAACAGTTTACCACTCCTGTAGTTAGACTGAACTGTGTGGCTGCATATATTTATGCATAGACTCTGAAAATGCAGTGTGATTCAGTATATAGTGTACATCCAATTAGAATAAGACTAGAACAATTTATTGCAGTTCTACAAAACACGGAGTAAAGCTAGGAGTTTTGGAATTCGGTAGGTGCTTTAATACAAATTTTATTAGCAAAAATTGTAGAATATATTACAGTAAATTTTAATTTGACTAATGTGATATACGAACGGCCATATCTGTAATGCAGATTTAAAGTACTAGAATTTCAGATAAGGAACCTGATGCAGAATAACTAGTTTGAAATATGTAAATTACCGTAAATTTACTCATAGAAGCCCGGTCTTCTATAAAAGGGAACTAATAGAATACATTGGTGCTTTCGCAAGCGCAGTTTAACCGGTTTTTAATCACTGTCTGGCCACAATAACCCCGGTTCAATTGGAAAACTGGCTTCAATTGGAGAACGGCTTGTATTAGGAAATACCATGGAAATGTATGGTAATTACAATTTAATTTTTCCAGTTGTAATGACGCTTCGACTTACGGTGCTCAACCCGAGTGTGTAACTGCGCTTCATCCAACAGTGACGTTGCCAACATAAGGATGTCGTCTTTCAATGCCAGCAGAAATGGCGGTAAGTTCAAATTGTTATTAGCATGCAGCATGTTTACGTTACTCTTCTTTCGTTTAAAGTCAAAGTTTATGCTGTAATGCATTTATGTTTACGTTTTGCTTGATCTTCGTTTCAAATGTTACAATTATGCCGTAATTACTTAAGTCATGTGAAATTCGAGCCAAATATGTGTGGGGATGGGTGCGGCTATGTGGCAATGCGGTACAATAGAAAATAAGAGATCATAATGCGATCGAATGTGAAAGCGAACGGACGTACATCTTAAATCAGTTATATTTCAAGGATTCAAATTTTAAGAACAAGTATATTGTAGTTATTCAGCATCAGTGTGACATTAAATTTGGACTTGCGGCAAGTGTGAGTGATTATATCAAAATTACATAAGGAAAACATCAGTGAATAACTTGGAAACTAACAGAATTTTAAACTCTATTAACCACGCTATTAACAATTGATTTCCGTATAAAACCAGTTCACTTTTAATGCAAATGCGAGTTGAGATTCGTGATGAGGGAGTTAACAAGATAAAATATGCCAAATTTGGTGCGATTCGGAGCCCTCCTAGTGCACCTTTAACATCCTGACCTAAATTTTTTAAGAATCTTGCCTGTGGAAATCATCACAGATCTTTTCTCGTTCATTAAATTCAAAGAGTACAGGGGGTTTTAATTTAATATTCACAATTTAACTGGGAGGATCTTTATTTCATACACACGGAATACCCTTACAACTTTGTTGCAAAGTAATTTATTTATTACACATTAGGGTAAAATCAATTTACAAGGTAAAATATGTTCACAGCTGTCTTTTCACAATTTTTCTAGCCCATGTATATGCACAACATGGAGCACAACTGTATATATAATAGATGCAACAGTATAACCATACAATTTTCTTTTGCAATGCTACCTCAAAGTATTCTGGGAAGACTAATATTTGTTCAAGACTTTAAACTAAACTGACAGGATGAAAAGTAACATTCATGTTAGATAAGTTAGTTACCTGGTAAACGTGTTGAAGTTTTCTCAAGAGTATGAGAAACATTTTAAGTCTTGTTTGGTTTTCACACCGTGGGTTTGTCTGGTGACCTCATACTTTTATAGATATGGCGCAGGGAAATATGTTAATGGTTTTTTGGATGGAAGTTAGCGTATATATCCAAGTGTGGTACCCCATTTTCATGTTTATCTAGTCTCGGCTTTGTACTGGGAGGACAACACACATTGTTGAAGTAGATGAACTAAAATCTCTATTTAAAATATTCACGTACAACTCTGGCTCGCTCCCAGCGAACGTGTATCGCATTTGATGCCGGTGCGGCGAACAAAACACATCGCAAGTTGCCGTTGCGAGATGTAGTATACATTCTGTACATAATATAGTTAGTCTATAGAAACGGTCCAAGAACACGCTACACTGATTGGAATAAATTAAACCTTTAAAAATCACACGGGACAACCGTTTAAACAAGGAGTTTAAAAGTCTCCGCATCGCAAGAGGGAGTTAACGCGTGTCTCGTATCGTTAGCACTCAATTTGCAACTTAGGCAACTTAATTCCCCTAAAAGTAAATACAATACATGATTGCTGCCAATGATGAACAATATATGGTAAAAAGGAATTTTGTATTCCTGAGAAAGTTCCCTCGTTTTGGAAACGCCGAAATCTATGGACCGCATCGCCGAGTCTTACGATGACCGCCAAGTTGCATCTCGGGGATCCCTCTTTTGTCCATCCACTCTTCGTAAAGCAACGTAGTGTCCATTCGGGGTAAAAATTGTCCTACTACTCCTTGACACGTCCCCGGTTCTCCGCGGTGCCCTTCCTCTGCGGGACGATTACGGGTAACACGAAGACCCCCAGCACGGCCACCACGTGGAGCCACATGTACATGTGCCTGTTGGAAATGAGTTTCATTTGATATTATAAATCGCAAATGGGATAGTGCGCATTGTGGGCATAGTACCAGTAAAGTCTCATCGACGGCCAAAACTCAAGAAGTATGAAAGGAAACGTCAGATACGCCATGAAGATCTTTGTCGTGAAAAATGTGAGGACGTCGTAGATTCTGGCCATAGAGGGACTAGTCTGGAAATACGGTCTGACGCATCTGCGCACCTGAAAGTATAAACAAATCCTGTCACCGACAACCAGTGCAACATTTACTACGTTAATAACGATCTGAAATTACACGGTGCCGCTGCGCGTGAAGTGCCGTTATAACTGAACTTGGCAAACGCATTCAATGACAACTGTGAACGTCTCGATCGAGTGATTTGGCCGAAGAACAATTTAAAACCAAAGCTACTACTTGAAAGAACAACTCACGTTTCTGGAAGCTAGCGTGAAGAGCGAGCCCGTCACGAAAGTAATGTAGTAGCCGGGATAGAAACCATGCCAGATGGCAGACAGCCCGTACGTTAGGAAAGTCCTGGCTTTTGTTGTCCTCTCGTACACTATCCTCCTCAACCAGAGCATCGTACTACGGTTCCAGTGAAGCATGGAATCCCTTAGGCTTAATCCCATCTAAAGTGACATTTGACATACAGAATACATTTCTGCTTGTCGCACCAATAGTCCAGTATACGTGTATCAAGTTATCAAGTCTCTTAACCTCGAACTTGACCACATCAACATTGGACACGAAGTTCCACTTTGGCCGGCCTTCCACGTCCCATCCGTTGAACCCTAATCCAGATGCGTTGCAAATGGCATCGGCTGAAATGAAATATATGGCAGGACATCGATTACGGTGAGAAACCGCACACCGGTGCATATCGGATGGAAAGAACCAGTCAAGTGCACTTACCCAAAAGCCAAGCGTGGTAGTATTTGGAGCGGACAACAGCGGTGGCCACCAATAGGTAGAGGGTTTTGTAAAACAAGGAAGTGTTCAACACAAAGTCATCATCTATCGACAGTGTGCGCACCGGTTAACATCCGGTAACTCGGATCGACACCGAAACGAAACTCTACTTAGAGATTGTTCACCTATCACTCGTCTGATTGGGAAAAGTGGTAATATGTGCAAAAGTACGAGAGCGAAGAACACGCTTGCGGCGATCTTCGATGCGACTGCGGCCTGTTAAAATCACACCGATTATATGTTTCATCCAGTAATATGTAGCATACCATCCAATTGCAGCTTTTAAAACTCACGGTCGGAGATGGTTCCTTGACTTCGGTGTCCTTGCCCTTGTCGGCTATCGGGTAATGTCGGCCCTCGATGAACGACACGTAATCTTTGTAAAATATCGTCGGCCCGCACATCAGCGACTGGAAGTGGAAGATGTAACTGTAGTACTCTAACAGCGAGGGAAGTTCTCTACGGATTGAACAAAAGCCACAATTGAAAGCACGTACTTCAGTTTCAAGTCTTGTATTTGGAACGCGGCCACTTACTTGATGACCAGCTTGGTCTGATCCGGAGTAAGACTCTCCCTGTCTTTCGCTAGACCATCGTGAAGACTGAAAGCGAAGCTGGTCACCTTCTGAGTCACTATCATCATCGGTCTGCGAGATCCAAGCGTAGAAGTTTACACCGCGTTACGGGTCACCTCGGCGCGTAACAACTTACCCCGTGATGTCCAGCGTGTACGAGCCGTAACTGTAGACTTGGCGCATGAGGTGCACCGCGGAGAGGTACATCATTGCAAATACAAGAACCACCCTGTAAATATAACACGGACAGAAATCAGATTTCGGAGTTCCTTTGCGAGAATCTACTTGTGAGCATGTAAGAAGTACAGCAAGATCTCCAAGTGCAATCTGTACAAGGCGACTTTTGCAATTTGTGATTCCACCAAAGGAAGTTTTCTTATGTTTACTTTAAATGAGAGGACAGTATTTTTATGAGGAGGACCTGGGCATGTGCTGGGGAGGTGCCATCTTCATAATGATGTAACATGTTGTTGACTCCACAACCACGTGGAAAAGATGGCTGCATGAAAAAGAAAGGAATGTTATATTGCAATAGGATGCAACATTCGTTTTTTACAATATACTACTTACTGTCCGAAGCAGAAGTAAAGCATACTGAATCCGATCATCATGCAGTACACGTGCCGTATGATAGTGGAGTTCATGTCTTTGCTGGGTCGGATGTAAAGCCTCAAGATGATGGCAGCGACAAGTGCAAAAACTTGGCCCAGCACAAAATTCAACTGCAAACAAATTGTTTCCCCATTTTGAGGAGGAAAAAACACAAAATCCGAATCGCAACGCTGTCAAAACCATCCCGTAAAATTACGTTAAAACCTTGCGTGAAAACCAATTTTTAAAACCGTTATATTTAAATATATTTAATATGTATATGACAACTTGTAAAGCAGACAAATGAGAATGAAGTGATTTTTCCAAATCAGGTTTCATTATAGAGATCAGATGAGATTATTGTTTGAACATTGATTGCCTCTGACCATATACATAATAACATAGCTCAATGTTTGCTTCTATATTCATTATTATTAATGGACAGATTGCCATCAAATATGGGCAATATATACTGTATATACCTGGGTTTATTTATTATATACTCAAAATGCCCCAATATTCAATAACTATATATGCACTTTTACCAATTGACCCAGATTTATTACCATGAGCTGCTTTGCAGTGAAGCTAACATTTTCCTTGCACGTATTTATAATCGTATTTATCATTTTGGCACCCAAATATAACTTCATAACTTGCCAGTTTAGTTGCATGTACTTCAAATATTCCCCAGTTTTCCATAAATTACATGTACATGTAGATATAGGTCATCCATGTAACCAAATCACAAATAATACTGCTCCAAATTTAATAACAAATTGGCCGTTTAATACTTAAATTACATGTAAGTTGTGGGAGAAAATTGTCCACTCAATCTATAAAGATGTAGAAAGTGCAAAGTTGCAAATTATGCATTAGAATATGATCCGATTTACAAGTGGAAAATTACAGAACATTTTAAATTATAGCTTCCCAAAATACACATCTGGGTATTAAATTTGTCTATTTTTCATTTTAAACGAAAGTTTTATTGCGTTTGTTGAAATACTGCGATATCTGTGTTGAAATAATGCCAAGTAAAATATATCTTGTATATCATGCAACTGCTATTACACTACAGTTGTGTAATGCATGAAAATAAACGAACTTTGATAAAAGTAATGGAAATATCTGCCTATTTCAAAATGCGAAAACAAGCAACAACTTTGTACTATTTAAATCTAATTTAAATTAGACTATGTATTTCTACTAGTTTAATATTTCAAACATCATTCTATAACACCATTTCTTTCACAATAATTGCAGACTTTGGTTTCAAGTTTGAGTTGCATTTCTCTACATTAAAAAATGCCAAATTGCACTCCAAGGCCAGTATTTTTGATTATATACTGTATAGAAATTCATGTCATGTAGGCTTGTAAATAGCATTTTCCATGCTATATATTGAGGTCGTTTCAGTATTTTTCAAACATTCACTTGTTTAGGGGCGCAAAAATTACAATAACCGGTCAGGCTAAAATAGGTTTTAGTATATAATGTAGTTATGCTACTTTTTCCATGACCTTTATTCAATCTCCATTTTGTTTGATTATAATCAGATATACCAGAACAAAAGTGGCTATTTTAGATTATCTTACATTGTTCTTTAAGATTTGAAGCTAGATATAACAAGTTGTCATACATTGTTCGTTTTTTGTTGTTTCCAGTTTCCTGTAATTTAATATAAAAAAAATAGGTTGTTTGTTTCCAGAAATAAGAACACCATTGTGAATTTTTAAGTCATACTTTTAATGTGCAAAGTGCATGCATATTGCCTTGGTATTCCTAAATTTCACTTCCTTGACTAATATGATATGAATGCACTGTTAGTACTTGCAAAATAAACACATAGAAATATAACCACAGTTTGGTTTCAAAGTGCAAAGTACCAAAAAATTATAAAAATATTATGTTTCACTAGTGTTTATAAAAAAATATAATATAATGTGTGGTATTCGCAACATGCATGCATGCAAAATGCTGAATTCCGGTTTTGCGCAACAGGTACAATAAATGTTGAGTGGGCGTGTCAAATGTTATAAGTCAATCTCATTATATAATGACGTCACTAATATGAAATTTTCATAAAAAGTATTCCTGATTCAATTAATATTTTCATGAATATAGTGAAAATAAGCTAGTAAGGGATTTAAACAGTTAGGATATGGCTACAACAACGTATTTGTTTAAAAAGTACCAAAAATATTCAATAGGTGGCGTCACTGCATCGCATTAATTTCCATACTTGTCCGATGAGCTCATTGATGAAAGTGAAATTTCTATTATGACGTCATCTGGTGGACTTAGCTGTCCAGAATGATTTCATTTTACTTAACTTTGTGACGTTTATACTTGGTGTTGTTTGCAAGACTTTAGTAAGCAATTTGGAAAGGTAGGAAAGTGTAAACATTCCCAATATGGTCGGTGTGTCTTCTAAATATAGCTGTAGGTCACTCAAGTTGTGTACACGAATTTACACTGGTTTCAACCTTCATTCAGGTCATGGTTATAAATTACAATTTCACTAAAGTTCTTGTTTTAGTGCAGTTCCTATTATAAAATGTCCTCAAGCGTTTATTTTTTATATATATGCAGACACACCCTTCACATAGGCCTACTTCTAATCTTAGAATACTCCCTTGCTAAAAATAATGTGTTTTTCCTATTTAAAATATCACTACAGGAAATAACTGCAGTTAAATTGTTATAATCAAAATGTAATGTAGTAATATAGACGTGTAAAATGCAATACATACAGCTGTTATCTAATGAAGAAAATGATTACACAGTGATATGGCAACACTTTTTAAAATGCAGGACACGCCCATTTTTACAACAGTTTGCACATAAACGCAGGAAGCAAGGACTAGTGATGGGCGATAGATCCCATCGAATAACATCGAATGACGTCACTGTATTCGATTGCGCTATCGATATTTGACCA
>JAQFZQ010000223.1:0-42095 GCA_034696005.1 Glomeris marginata | reverse complement strand
CGTCACGTTGTCCCGCGACTGCACTGCCATCTATTGGTGGAGAATTCAAATAAATGTACATGTGTTCCTGCCTTAATGCACCAACCGAAATATTTGACCAGAAATAATTATATAAAATACAGGACCATTTATTAAACGTCTTGAAAATTTTTCCCCCAATCAGGACGCAAATAATGATTGCAATCGGTCATGTTTCGCAATTTCATTCAAATTTGCATGCCATCGATTTTACTCGGAGATGCTTATATGAAATATATTTCAAAAACAAATTCATCACCATGAACACTGGGTTCACGTAATCATGACCGCCTTTGCCTTGACGATATTATCAACAAATTCTCCTGGATTACGAATATGGGGCCAGCTTTATGTTTATCAATAATGCACGCTGTCATCTAAATTACACCTCCCTAATTGGATTTGAAAATTAATACACACACATACTTACAGTATACATATTTAGAACGCGAGCAGCATCGCGTCGCCATTATTACTACAACAGCGCCCACTTTTCAAAAGTACCGCAAACATCCACTATTTTCGTTAAAAATGGCAAAATGTGACCGCAACTACGACATCCGAGTAAATCAGCGACCCTTTAATAACGTCCGATGAGCAAAATCCGGTTAAACTTAGAGATAAAGTACGGAAATTCGATAATTACCGGCTGCGCAGTTTCAAAAAAACGTTCCATAACCGCCATTGTTTCAGTCGCATTTGCGGGCCGCCAGGTGGCGCGACGCCGAAAGGGCGGGAAAAAGCCGTCCAACTGTTCCAACAACCTAAACGAAAGCGCCGTTGTTTTAAAACATTGGCAATAGGAAAAATCAGGAAAAATATAGATTAAAATTCCATTTTCGCTCTTTTCATCAAATGTAATTATAAAATGACCAGGAAATTATGCACAGGAAAACCTTGTTAATTTTTCCTACTTGCGTAATTCAGTGGTGCCATCTATATGTCATTTTCGGAACCTAAGAGAACTAATTCTAGTTCATGCAGGAAAAGGAGATAAATATTTATTGGAGTTGTCACATGTCTCTAAATAATACACCAAGTTAAAATAGAAAATAAATACGTAAATAACACACTTTAAAATGTATAATTTATTTTACATAAATGCAATCATGAAGAAAGGTAACAATGGAACTTGAGTCGGCCATCTTGTAACATGGCGGCCGATTTACTGGTCCAGCATCATGGCCACAAATTCATCGTAATCTATGGAACCGTCGCCATCGACATCAGCTTCGCGGATCATTTCATCCGCTTCTTCTTCCGTTATGTCCTCTCCCAAACTAAGGATGACATGGCGAAGTTCAGAAGCACTCACAGAACCGCGGCCATCTTGGTCAAAAACGCGAAATGCATCTCGCAGTTCCTCCCGTCTGTCAGCATTGGCCATCGTCTTGGACATCATGTGCACAAACTCGTCGAAGTCGATCATGCCGTTGCCGTCTTTATCCACTTCGGTGATCATGGCTGCGATTTCGCTTTCCGTTGGATTCTGTCCCAAAGAACGCATCGCCTCACCGATCTCTTCGCCGGTTATGGAACCGCTTCCATCGCGGTCAAATAGGGTGAAAGCCTCTTGAAATTCCGCAATTTTCTCGTCCGTTAATCCGGATGGTTTCGAAGCCATTTTCAGTTCAGTCTCTGCTTTTATCGGCTTCAATAACTTCCGTAAACGATAAATCACCGCGAGTATAAAGGTGCAAGGCCAACCGATATTTAGGTAAAATGGCGGGCCGCGTTCGAAATTCGTCTCGCTGCGATTGGCGGATGCGCTTTATGATGTCACAACATTTGAATCGCCGTTCCATAAAATTGTTCGTTCGCCCTATTATTATAACCATTATAACTGAAAGTTTCCACAATTTTGCGCTCCAAACAACTATCTTATCATAATTTCCCAATCTGTTTTATTACGAAGTTGAAAAATATATCTACTAAAATTGCAGAAAGGTTTTTTTTTATATAGAAAGGTTTGAACGGTTTGAAAAATGACCGTTACGGATGACGTCACGAGAGCACCGTGTTGCCAGACACGCATGGTTATATAGTACATATAAGGGAATTGGTATTTTATTTCCTGTAAAACACTGCACAAATGAAATTAGAGAGGGGTTTTCCGTGTACTGTATGTCTGTATCAAAAGGGAATAGCTAAAATTCAAACAAATTTATGCACACATGCAACTTCAACAGCCATTTTTGTTCTGGCCGCCATTGCATCAGTCAGCGCCATTAATGACATTTGCCTTTTCCGGCCTTTTAGGAAGTTATAATGTTATTCTTGTCCTTGAATTTAGCAAAATTAATGCTTAAATTCCTGTTTGCATAACCAATTCATAAGTGTCTTTCCATATCCAGCGATTAAAAACCAAAACACATTCTAAAAGTAATAAAACGGTAAGAAAGCATGAATGCTATAAATAGTAAAAACAAGGTAAAACTGGGTAAAACCAAGCAATAATGTAACCAATCATTGGAAACATGATCCTAGAAACTTGCAAATAACTGCTAAACATATTTCTGTATCTTATATACCTGTAAATATGTTATATATTGACAATAAAAGCATATAAGATGCAAAATGTGTTCCCTCGGTCTCGACCAAACATGTCGCGTCAAATGAAAGAACACATTCAGTCATTTATTAATTGTATATAAACACATTCACATTTGAAATGTCTTTAGTTCCACACATACAAACATCATGGAGGATTTAATTTACATAGACAAAATTTTAATGAAGCACAAATGTGAATAGTGGCACGCGTTCGGTCCGATACGCCGCTAAATCAGCCGCGAGATAACGATGAAAGCTGAAATTTAGACGACACACTGGACAGTACGTATTTATGTATAATAATATCTTCAAACGCGTGCCTGATTAGATACAAAACACGCAGCAAAGTGATCTATACAGTGTTAAGAGTGGATTTATCACATGTAGGCTTGGTCAAATCCGGCATCGGGTTTCGCTAACAGCACTCAAAAACGATAAATACCGATAATAAGACTTCACTACTGTATATAAATCGTTTCCACCAACAAGAAACTCGTCTAGCCGATTGCCAATTATACATGTTGGCAAAAAAAGCACGGCCATATTAAAATATAAGCTAGGCAACACAATGGCGGCCGCAGTGCTGCGCGAGTACGGCTGCCAAAATTTCTCTCTCTTTCTGTTTCGTGTCCGTCCCAAATGCCTATCATTATCACCTTCACCATTATTCATTCGTCTCAAGTGAATGCAGTCATGGACCAGTGTCATGGGCCACCAGTGGCCAACCGACAACCCCGGCAAGACAAAACATGGCCGCAATGACACGAAACTCATGCGCCGTATCATCGCGTAGCTATATTCCTCCCAACTGCGAAAACATTACTATGTGGCCAACATAGACAACAGTTGACCACTAGTAAACTTATAAATAAGTGTGATACTTACAACTAATCCTCGATTTCATCGATTTTCTTCGAAGTCGAAACTGTCGCGGCGGAAGGCGGACCGCGTTCGGAGCAACGTATCTGAAAAGTTTCCGCATTATGAGTTTGAAACAATTACAAACGATGGTAAAATAACTTATATTCTTGTTGGATTTACCATCAAATAGTCTTCCTAATATCAACTTCACTTTTGGTGCCATACCATATCTTTTTAGATCTTTACGTAGTACAGCAGAAAATTTTCCCAATCTGGAAACAAAATAAGAAATAAATAAAGTTAACAGGTAGGATTTATAGTTCAATGAATAATTTGTGTACAATATGTACAATATCAGTATGTTTATAAATAATAGATTTGATTTAGAGTAAATGAGAAGGTGTGCACCTGAAGCCATGTTACATGATTGATTAATGTAGAGCTAAAAGTAAGGAAAATTAATGGATTTCAGGGTCTGGCGTCGAAAGGTCTCCTCATGCAAATTGACACCTAAGACCCCCACTTCTTAAATAGTGGTCACTCAAAATCTGACCTCTACATCTGTCAAAACAGCACAGACTCAAGTAGGACATGAAGGCAACTATAACCCAAAATCCATTCCAGTTACTATAACCAACTCTGCATTATTCAAATCCTTATGTAGTACTATTAATAAATTTAACAACAAACAGTAAATAATATACATTATATATTTAAATTGAGAAATATAATTATTAACTTTAACTTAATTTTGCCGTTTTGATAATTTTAATATAATTATACAGACTTTCCATTGTTTTCCTATATAATACATTTATAAATATTACATTAATAATAAAATATATAAATAAAAACGAGTCCTATATTACACAAACATATGTGTACTCTTGTCGAATCATGTAATGTTAGCAATATGAATTCCCTGTTACAATAGGTAATATTACTATATTAAAGTTTGTTGTATTGGCTGTTGAAAATAAAAATGGATAAAATGAGTGAGAGGAAAAGGTGGCACGGAGCAAAAGTTGATTGACGCACAATCCATCACTCACCACTCCCAACAACATGTACATATATCACATATCGTCGCATTTCTCCAATAGTTGCAATTGCAAATGGCGCCACAAATTTCTGTAACCGCCCACCTGCAAATAACACCAAACGACACCAAGTGGTCATACAGATAAATGTCTACTGGCCTATCAGCATGCTGAATCGTCTGCGAGGGGGGAGTCCTGCAGCCTTATAAATCCTCCAAATCCATCCAGACCCTCTAGTACCACTGCTAGGTACCACCACCACTGCTGCCACCAACAGCATCCAACCAACAAACACTGAGGTTGTTTTTTCTGCCGCTGGACCCGATGGCACTTTTCGATGAAGATGATGATGACGATGAGCACCACCACCACCAGGACCACCTGCTCATGCTACCTTCTCTGTTCACCGGGGAGGACGAAGATGACCTCCTGATGGACCTAACACCTCAAGAATCCTCGTGGAGCTTGGAGCTTCTCGAAGCGGTGACCGCGACGCCACACGTGGACACCGCCGCGCAACAACTGTCCTACCACAACTTTTCCCAACACCAAATCTCTTCCAATCATGACTGTGAGCTTCGTTCCCATATTTCATTACGAATTTAGAGCTAAAGTTTCGCTAGAAAACGTTTCTCACTTCTGATGCCAGGTGGTGTTACGAAGTGCTGCGGATTAACTCCAAGTTGGAACTCTTAATCCGCAGCGTTTTCGTAGCGCCACCAGGTATCGGAAGTGAGAAGCAATAGGTAAACTACTGCACAGTTGTGCAAGGGTCTGCATTATAAATAAATTGCGTTCCAGCGCCATTTTGAAAAGTAGGCTTAACTCAATCGAACAGGTGAAGCCTACATTTTGTGTCCCAGCGTAAGAATGACACCTCACTTACAATACAGTACAGCGCCTAAATAGCTCATTCCAAGCCCCTACCATTCCAGTGAAACCTTAATATTTTTTTCTAATTTTCACAAATTGACCATTAATTTTCACAACTTTTCCTTAATTTTTACTAATATTCATTACATATTACTAAATGTAACTAATTTTTTACTAAGTTTAGCTAATTTTTACTAAATTTCACCAAATTTTACTAATGTTCATTGAATTAAACCAAGATTAAACTATTTATCCACTAAATTTAACTATTTATCCATTAATTTTCACTTCAATTTCAATAATATCAAAATTCCCTGACCAATTCAAATTTAAGCTAGCCAACATTCCCTGTTTTTCCAGGATGGTTCCTATATGCGTACTTCGCAATGTCCACCGCAGCCGATACGCATACACACAGTTTAAATTATTCACCACGTGACTAAAACTCGCTCATTTGAATATGAAACTGATTTGAATTTATTACTGGCACATGAAAACGACCCTGACCCATTGCTGGACATACATAGATGCATGCATAAGTTCAAACTGAGAAACTTCCCAACATAAATCACCTCTAGGATATGCATAACTCGTAAACACGTGTACGCATGCATGCAGATCTGGCCGCTGAACGACTCAACTCGGGCCAAATGTCACAAAGGATCCCAACAACTGGCCAACAACTATTACCATCCACTGCCCCTTCATCAACCACACCATCAAGCGCACCATCGACGAGGAGCCAGCGCAGGCCAACGTCGCGCAACGCGGCCCGCGAAAGGTCCCGCGTCCAGAGCCTCCGCACGGCTTTCCTCCAGCTCCAGAACTCGTTGCCAGCTGTGCCACCTAATACCAAACTGTCCAAGTTGGACGTCCTGGTACTGGCCACCACTTACATCTCACACCTGATGCAGATCTTGGACGAATCTAACCAAAGGGCCTCCGAAGCTGCGGCGCATTCTCACGCGTGCCTCGATGACACCGAAACCATCGAACCTGGTTCGAATGACCCCGGCACTGGTGTACATCAGCATAGACTTGGGGAAAAGGGATACTTACATCCTGTTAGGGTTTGTACCCTTATAAAATATCCTTACAATTACGCAGAACGGTTGCCGTATTATAACATTCGCATTTCGATGAAACGGTTCGCGTGGAAAATTACGGTAATAAATATTCCACAATTATTTCCTGCATGTACGTTAATTTATAAAATCTGGTCTGTTCATTTGAAGCATGTAATAATAATTGTCTTCCAATGGAATATAGAAATGGCCAATGAGGTCTCGTCTTTACGCCGGGGCGTTCAACGAGTCGCAGAATCGAAAGTCTCCGAAAGGCCGGACAGCGTTCAATCCCGATAACCATTTAAGCCTACAAGAAGTTGACTTTCCTTTCCAGTTGTCATAATCAACATTGTGTATCGTATAAATACGAATCGATTAAAGTCTGCTTTATAACTCTAAAGTTCAGTTTTTTGCGTATCGAACCACGCAATCGAAAAAGGCATATGATTTTCCGGCAACTTATAAATGCCCTTCAATAAATATTCCTAGGCACTACATGTACTGTACTTAGTGTTTTATGTACTGTATTATATTATATAGGTATTTCCTGTTTCCATTTCATAGCTATATGTGGTATTTTATACGATTTAAGCGTACGACATCGATGGACTTTTGCCAAAAGTGTGCTGTACTTACAGGCACGGTGCCAACGTCCCCTTGTTCCAATATGCCAAAAGTCACTGTCAAGTCTATCAAGTACATCCTAGTAGAGGACTTCATATGCTGCATGTAGTTGTACTAGTTGTAGCAAAATGGCCACGTCTTTCATAACTTCGATGAGCGTGCAAGATGTCCGATTCCCAACTTCTTTGGACCACGATGGATCAGATGCCTTGGTAAATTTGTTCCGTCACACCCTGTAATATAATGTCTTATATTAAAACATGGCACTGTAACTTAATAAATAACATTACAATGAACAAATTATTACTTTAACATTTATCTAGATTTCATTTCGATGAACGCGCGCTAACGCGTGAACGTATCTCGCAGAATTAATTTTGGTCAATTTATGCTTCTAGGAATTATTAATCATGCAAGTTTATACGAATGGCTGTAATTAATAGTAACAAATACAAACTACCATTCACATATGAAGTCTAATAAAAATTCTCGGAATACGCGTATCCGATAGCGAATTTAAAGAAACTCCGGATGTGAAAAAGATGAAAATAATGATATCAAAACAGTTGGCTATTTAAAATATATAAACAGACCACTTTATATAACATTATCCTCATTTTAATTGAGGAACTAAAATTAAAAATAGATTAACATATCATATTTGTACATTTTTTTGATGCGCAATGCATGAGATCCAAAGCTGAAATTATATGTTTAGGATATAGCCAAAAATATTTCATCATTCATAACCAAATCTGATCTACAAGAATTCAATTAATTATAATTGTGGTTTTCTTTAATATATCAGCATCCAGACCCGGACTACTCTTGTGCTTATGTTGTCCTATCCACTGACCTCGGTATCAAAGGCCATGGGTTTTCTTTCACTCTGGGACGAGGAACTGAAATAGGTTTTAGGTTTTACTAATAAACTATGTATATGTCTGATATATATTTCCTTTCAATATGGCAAGGCCAGTAAAAGCAACCACATGATCTTATACAGACACCATTTTACAATATATTCCACATCATTAACCACATTTAATTAAAAATACTACTCCATTGCAATTTAAAAAAAGTGAATTATTTTGCAATTTATACATTTAGTATATATTATGGTTCTGTGAAATCCCAAAACAACAATAATTCAAATGAAATGAATAGAAATTAAAGAAACAATATTGAGAACTTGGTTGCGATGAGCACGGTGAACGGTATATATGTATGTTTGTGAATTTATATAGTGGTTCAGGCTGTCAAATGTTTCCAACATCTGATCATTGGACAAAATGTGGGAAGCATCTTGTCTGATTTTGCATCATTCTGGAGAAAATTGACACACGAGAGTCAAATTATGTGGGTACGTGCGCGCGTCAACTGACATGTCACGCGTGTTTCTGCGCGAGAAGTGAACACTGCAAGTTTAAAGGTGATTGAAATGTTTAGTTAGGACCTGAAAAGGGTGTAGTTCATCTGGCGGTTTCAGCCGTGGTGAACGCCATTTGGGACTTGTGGGCACGCGTGGAAGGAAAACCTCTGTGGAAACTTGTCGCGGACATGACACCGGAACAGCTTCTATCCGTCATCGACTTTTCGTACCTGTAAGTTGAAAAGAAATGCTGTAAATACCAGTACATACATGCTTTATGTGTTATGAGACTTTTCCAGGACTGATGTGCTGACCAAAGAAGATGCCCTTGGTATGTGTACCGTGATTTACGTGTAGGTCATGCACGTAAAAATGTCCAAAATTAATTCAACCAGTTTATTTTTACAAATATGATTACCATGCATGCAAAATAACAAATAAATATCCAATCACTGTTAGTTTTCAAAATAACTACCATTCAAAATAAAAATTTCAATTTAAAAGTTTGAACATTCTGCATGCGTTCAATGGATGAACTGAAAAAATTTCACATTTGGCTGTTCTTATTTTAAAATAGACATTGGCCATGTGATATTACAATAGAATAAACATTGTAATTTAATTCGGATGCTGTTTTGTAATTTGAAAAAAAAAATATATTTCAATTTTCAGCAATTTTAAAGAATAATGAAACAACAAAGTACATCAGGGGTAAGTGGATTTTGCATAATTACTTGTTGTAATAAAGAATTGTTAATTGCATGTGTATGGAGTATTCACTTTAAATAATAAAATAACAGAGTCTGAAATAAGAAAAACTGGTTACCAAGCGTACACGACACACTGCGGATGGATGGGATATTCGGATGATAAAATTAGAAAAGTAAGTGAAATTATAAACTCGTGTACTTATATAATTATACTAACAATAAGTATCGTTTATAATTTCACTGCTTTCATACTTTTACATCATTATTTTACTGCGTTTTAGCTATGCCAAGAATCCCTCGCCGAAGGATTCACAAGGTTTATTATTTTAAATTTAATCATTACCCCAATTTTAAAATCAGAAAAATGTATTGGAAATCCATATTCCTGTTATTTTCACAAAGTTAAAATTAAACTAATCAACTAAAGTGATTAGAAAGTATTCCAATACAGCAACATTTTACAAACAGCTCTGTAAAGTATAAAACTTGTATATTATACGCTACAAAGTTGTATCACCTCTTTTAAAATTTAATTAGAAAACATTTGACTGTAATAATACACAATTCCAAGATGATATTTTAACATAAACCCATTGAAAAAGGTTCAAAGTGAAAGTTGGTGTCAGTTTGGAAGATGATAAGCGGCGGTTGACAGTGGTGCGCGAAGTCATCGGTTACGAGAACACATTGGTGGGTCACAACACAAATGATTCACTCGATGCAGGTGCATCATTTCAAAGTGTAATCTCCTGTTTGTACGTGTTACATATATGTGCAGATGGTGGATGCAAACCAGTGCTGGGACGTACCAGTGGCCATTGATTGGGTTCAGCAGTTGGCTCCCTTCAAGCCGCTGTGGATCGAAGAGCCAACCAGCCCGGATGATGCCCTGGGACACGCAGCAATCTCCAAAGTATATATCTGACAACAGAATTCAAACCACTGGAAACTGTTCTATTTACAAGACAAATATTCCAGTAATTTAAAACCTTTATCTCACCGAAGTTCCCTCTTCGTTTTGTCCGGTCACCGTCTCGTAGGCTCTGCGGCCGTACGGAATCGGAGTGGCAACCGGTGAAAACTGTTGCAACCGGGTTATTTTCAAGCAGTTGTTGCAGTCGGGAGGGTGTCAGTTCTGCCAAATTGATGCATGCAGACTTGGCGGTGTCAACGAAGTGTTGGCCGTGCTTCTCATGGCGGCAAAATTTAACAGTTAAGTGCTGACAAATTTGCACACAATCCAAAACCATCCACTGCTTAATTATTTCACAGACAAATCAATGAGCTCATTGTAAGGGTTGCAAGGGAAATTCAAAGAATGATGATCATTAATCTAATTTTAATTAAAGAAAATGTAGTGTAAATATATCCAAAAAAGAATAGTCACATTACATGTTTTGTTTGTATCTAAAATAAAGATCTCGTTTAAAAATGATAATTATTCATTTATTACTGTAATTGATGAACCCACAAAAGTAGATACTCTTACATATGCCATGATAAATAGTTTACAAGATTTATACTACATATATATTACACAATTAAATTACACTTTTGCAACAATACCCGAATTCAGAATAAATTTTGTATTATATTTCTGCCAAACTTTTAATGTCTTAATACAGATAAGCATGTGATTAGTCTCAAAATTTCATTCATCCTTATAATATTTAATTATCAGAATTTACAATTTAAGCATAAATGTACACATAGGTATCTGCCGATAAATGGGATTTGGTTGAATCACTAATACCATTCATATGATTTATTATTGTTCAGTTCCAGTGTGTCCTCACGCAGGAGGTGTTGGATTATGTGAACTTGTTCAGCACTTAGCGATAATAGATTACATCGTGATTAGCGGGAAACTAGAAAACAGGCAAGTCAGCCTATAAAGATGCGTTCAATGACTAGGAAGTACGTACAACTCGATTAACAACTTCCCATGTTTTTGTTTTTTAGAGTGGTGGAATATGTGGATCACTTGCATGAGCATTTCGTACACCCGGTTGTCATCAAAAATGCCCATTACATGCCACCCATGGCAAGTATTCGATTGCAACTTGGCTTTGACCGCATTCATTTCCATCTGATACCTTTCAAATGGCGTTTTATACGCAGGAGGCTGGATACAGCAGTGAAATGAAACAGGATTCCATCAATGACTATCAGTATCCTGGTGGAGGAAAATGGCAACAGCTTTTCCGGCAAGGAGTATATCAAGATCCCGCCGGACGCTAGCACGGACCGGGTCCGCGGTCTCAATTTCCCACAATTACGTGGATGAAATTTGCAGGTCATCCAGTATGTAATCTGGAATGTAGTTCTTAGCCTCCTGCAATTAACAAGTAGCTTTGTATTCTGATACGTAGCAAATAAAAAATTAAAATTAACTTGATCTCGTAAGAAATTCATTTTACATTATTTGTACACTTGCCGTGCCAATTCTTTCGAACAGCACACTTAAAGATAAAGTCAAGTCCCATGTGGTCTAGTGGTTAGGATACATAGTGAACTGACAAGGAAAAAACTTGAGACTATTACAGACAGTCATACTAATGAAAATAATATTACCTTAATTTAGATAATTTACAACTACAAATATACGTTTGAAACACTAGTAATTGATATTAATTATTAACATTTAAATCATGTGACAAAACTAATAGTAATTTCATTTCCATGTTTCTCGCATATAGTTTCAGGGGAATTTACAAAACCATGTCAGTTCACCTTTAAGTTTGCATTTTGCAAATTTATACGTACATTTCTAGACAGTTGACCGTATCGTCCAAGAAGCTCAAGGAAAAACAACATTGTCACCACATCCTGTGGCAGTTCACCTACTTTGGTACTTGCACTGCGAATGAATGATAAAATGACAACCTATTTCATTACGGCATTTTACACGCCGGTGTGTGTATAAATGAATAGCGGCAAAACTCACGCTGGGGTCTGCTCAATCATAGATCTCACATATTGACCAACAAATGCCAGAAATTGATTCGTATTGTTGGGATGAAACTGTCTCAACAATGTCCACAGTCCAACCACAAACGGTGGACCATCTATCGCATCCGTCAACCGCTTCCCCATCAAGCTCCCTAAAATTATTAACAATTCATTTCACACAAGTTCTACCAATCTGGTTATTCTGGTTTAATATAAAAAATGGGGAATAACTGAATAAAATTCACTTACCCACGTTCTTAACGTAAGAGAGCTTCGACAACTGCGATATCAGAAATACGAACATGAAAAGAGAAAATTGCGGGACGCTCTTCGTGGTGATGTAAATCTGAACACAACATTACAGGGTGAATCTATGTACAGTGAAAAGATTAGAAGGAGAACAGAAGTCTCAAATATTGCACCTTCGCAAGAGGATCAGTGATCCCGGCCCATTCCAGGTAAGTTGTCATGTCAAACATTAATGGGTTTTCTTCTTTTGGGTACGGCTTCTCAGGGTCTTTGTAGTGAGCTTCAATATCAACAAGCAGAGATCTGGAAAATAAAATAATAATATCCATTCATACATAGTCATCTGAGGTAATTTTCTTTGTATGGGAGCATCCGTTACTCGTTCATTGCTTGAAGAGCACTGGCCAAATGCTTTGAATCAAATTTGCAAGCTGTGTTCAGCTCATGGATGACATGTCTACGCAACAGCTGCAACTGTCCAACCTAACATTCAAGAAAAATCAAAATAATAGTAATATTCAATAAGGATTACATATAACCTTGCATGTAAAATACCTTCAAGATGGCTTCCAAAAATAGTGGCCATGCCTTTTGGGTTTTTGTTACTAAAGAAGTGTAATATTTAGCCGGTTGAGCTGTAATAATAGTATAATATTAAACAAATAAACTTTATATTTGTGACTTCATCAAGTGGTTTATATACATACAGATTGTTCCTGCCAATGGTTCCAGGGAATCCAAAATGCCATTGAAAAGAGCCAACCAAGAGTGGTCTTTTAAAATGCCACGCTGCAGAATTCCAAGGAAATGTTGCAGTTCTCTCACGACCATAAATGACAGCAATCTGTCTAATCCAGTCACTCCGAATGTGCCAACACTCTTCTGAAAAGTTCCCATCAACTTAAACTTGCGGCCACACTTCACGGTACGTAACATATCGTTTTATGGTATCACCTGCAGCAGTGAAAACATCCTAAAGTTGATAATTTCACTGTGTGATCTTGCATCGTACCAAGTTCCCATCTGATCAATGTAAACTGTGCTTCTGGAAAATTTTAAAATTATAAATAGCGAGACTTCATTACTTTTACCGACTTTTACTCGTGGATAATAAACATAAATTCCAACTTATGTTAGAAATTAAGGGAAACTATTGTTAGAAATCACTTACAAGACATGAATAGGTGTGAAATAAATGTAAATATCATATACAATAAAAATTACTTGGGATCAGTGATGCGCAAAAGCTCTCGCGCAAGCCTTCCGATGAAGTTCACCGAAGTCGTATCAGTCGGAGGAAATTTCGGTATGGGAATGGCTCTGGACTGATGGACACTTTGCCAATCCAGCACCTGTCAATTAAACCAAGCATTAAACAATCAAAATACATTGTCCCATCATCAAATCACCTGAATATAAAAGTGATTATAAAGACACAACTAAAAGTATAGATGAAGTGATGTACCTTATGTCTCAAGAAGCTGTTGCATTCCTGTTCAACATTGTAGCTGATTATTCTGGACACTTCTTCCTGCCAAATCTTAAGACCGTAAATATTTAAGTAATCTTGGATGTATTCAAACGAACGTCGGAAGCCGTCCATTATGTTTCCAAGTTCTTCGAGCTTCTGAATCAGTCCGCTAGTCTTTACCGCAATGAAAGATCTCATTAAACATCACTAAAATAATACAATTCAATAGACTTTGAAGCAAACCTTTGCTTTGGAGTTGAAAATAAGTCCATTGTGCAACGCAAGTGCTACTTGGTGCACGAGTTCTTTTCGTATCCCATCTTCCAACAGCTGTTTTGGATCAAGCTATACAAAAATACAATGAAGTTTTAGTGAAGTTTGTACCTGGAAAGAACACAATTTCATAATGATATTTACTTTTACGATTCCCACTAGAGTCGTTTTCATCATCAGGATTCCTTCAGTGAAAACCGATATGGAATGCGTCAACTTTGCCACCTAAATGAAAAGAAAACAGATTTTATGAGAGAGAACACAGTTAACACAATAGTTTAGTTTGAAAAATCAATGGCAAAACATTGGAAAATTTCAGTATGGGATTTTGATTACATCAATTTTAATTTTATTTTACTGAATAACAGATTTATCATTTGTGAAAATTGACCCATTATATTTTGGAAATGTATTTTCAGGATTTCCATGACCATTTTACACAAAATTCCATGACCTTCATTCCTCCAAGTCTTAATAATATAATTTAGTGCAGATAAAGTTTGACAGAATAATTCCTTGAAACATTTGGAATAAATTTGATTTTTTCCCCATGATCAACTGGAAAATTCCATGACTTTTTCCTTAAATCTATAAATACATTCAAATTCATGACTTCTCCAGGAATTTCATGACAGAATATACTAATACTATGTACTTTTATACATTAGATCAATAACTGTGATATTATCCTGTTTAAAACATTACGTCAAATACTTAACGAGAAGCTTCATTGTTGATAAATTTATTAACAATCTCAGATAAGGTTCAATTTACTTTTCAGTATCTAAAAAATCACAATGAACCAGTTGAACCTCAAATCTTTCATCCAGCTGGGCATACTCTCGCAGTTTCTCCTTCTCTAGCCTCGTGGGCAGCTCCATAATCTGACTTGTCTGAAGTCTGATTATCCGCTCCAAAAGACCAAACATAGTTTCGGGTATAATCTGCAAAACTTTCCTGATGTAAGCAACCAGTTCAGCTGCAAAAATTCAACAGTTGCTGTTATTAACAGTCACATATTATATATTTACTTTCTCAATTAAATTACCTGAATAATACTGCGATACGCTGATCAGATCTGAACTCTTGGCTTGGTTTATCCTGAGAAGTGGAAGATCTAAAGCAGATGACAGCTTCAGAAAAGTTGCCCTCAGTTTGGTAACTAAAGATGGGTCTTTCTTTATACCACTCTGCATAAATTCCGTGTAACTGTAAAACATGAATAAAAATCAAATAGGCTGCAAAAATATCACGCGGCAATATCTCAATAATTATCGATTTACCCATCAATTATTTCCCACGAGTAAGAAAGATCAGCTACTATCTGAATGGTGATAAGTGTGTCTTCTTTAATATTGATTGTCCTCAGCATCTGATGCAACAACTTTCTCGTGTCCGCCAAAAATTGCTTCACGTGAATGTTGCTTTCCAATTGGTGAAACTCTTGCACCTAAATTTGTTTAATATCATCATACCACACTTTGAAAGGTACAAGTTGCATTAACTTACTTCTTCCAGAGCTTGAATAAGTTGTATGACTTTACGTCCCGTTGTCGTAGAGTCTTCGTAGTTCAAAAGACCAATCTGCTTGGCTATTTCCTCGAACCAAGCTTGAAGGTTACCTATAAAAACAGGTGAATAAGCATTATAAGGCAAACATTTAACTGTCTATTAACATTTCCAACCATTCTTTTCAACTCTTGTTAGTGGCTTGACACCGGAGAAAACTTCTGCCAACTCCATCAACCGCTCGACACACTCTTTTTGACATTTGTCCCATTGCGGTCTCTTCTCTTTCAACAAATACCTAAATGTCTAAAATACGAAGAGTACATTATATAAACAAGTGAAGAGAATATAATTTAAGCAAGACATAAACAAACACCTCTCTTATTTTCAATTCCAGTTGGGAAGTATTCAACAGAAGCTCGAATATTTTTAACGGGTCGTGCCGGCTGTCGGACAAAACTTGATCCCTAGTTTGCCGGCATCTCTTATTGCTGTCCAAACCTTTTAATGTACATACATATATCCATATATTTACCTACACCGAAATATCCATTTAACACGACCAATTCAAACCTGAAGTCAGCGGTGCCGTATGCAACAGAAGCCAGCGTAGCACGACGTTGCACTCACGTAACAAGTTCAGTAAATTATTACTGTGAGCAAGGATTGTGTCTTCGCTTAGTGCACCTTCTTTTAAGATCTGTGTAACTTGTGGGTTTAACTTCTGAAGTTTTGTGTGAAACTTGAGGGCCTACAGGGAAACAAAGTACAACACATCTGTTCAGTTATTGTTACCTAAAACGTGTCTACTGAACTTTTATTTCAAAATTCAGTGTCTAATAAAATGACACATTTTCCAGGATTTAATAAAGAATTCCAGAACTTCAAGAGTAAAATAAAAACACAGTATAATTCCAGGATTTCCAGCCCAGTAGACATCATGTTACTGCAAATGTGCTGCGTTGGCAAACCAAGATAAAGTCCAATACCATATTATATATTAATCATGCAGGTTAATCAATTATAATAATCAATTAATAATTTGGAATATTTGTTCTTTTTAAAAGTTTTAAGGGTTCCCATCCAAGTACCAGCATATTTTAGTGTATTAACCTGTTCTTTGATGTTAACAGGATCAAGCGTGTTGTACAGAGCTTGTTTGGCCGCTTTGAAAGGGTCCCAGGCATCGAGTAAATTCACAGTGGTCCCCATGTAAATGCTGATCACCTGTTATTAGAAACCAATCAGCCAGTCAAAATCAACATATGCAATGCAACTTGGTTAAAAATATTTTTTGCCGCGAGAGGTTTACGTATCGCGTGCAAATAACTTCCAAATAACTTGCTACTAACCCAATTATCTGGGAAATATTTGTCCACTATTTCCCTCATGACTGCCATCTGGTTGTGCAGTGTGTTTGAATCGAAAAATAAAGCAATGTACAACATGGACGCCTGCGTTGCCAACGCGGTGCTTCGGTGCTCCGGGAACGGATACGCTGAAATCTATTCAAATTGTACAAAATACACATTAATCTTGATGTTATTACCTATATACAAATCCATTTAAGGAACTCGATAACCAACTTGATTGTAAATGTCGTCTGAACGCAGTCTTCCGATGACCATCTTCACGTAGAAAGTATTCAAAGGGATTCTCCTGAAATGCGAATATCATTACACAATTATATTTAATGCTTCAACACATTGAAAGGACAGACTTAAAGTAGTCCTCTGGATAATTTGGAGGCCTCTTCACCACATTGGAATTATTTATGTAACCGGTGCTGCGCAGAAGTTTACAAACGTCATCGATGTTCGTGTCGGTGGATACGCGTTGAGCACTGTTTTAATTAAAACATTTAAACAGTGAAGTAATACATTTCTAATATAACAAAATAATTGTTTAATATACCTGTAACGGTGGTAGGAAACCAACATTCTCTCCCTTACAACTCCTTCTATCCTCATATCCAAAACAAGTAACATGACCCCATACAGAAAAAGGGCTTCACACTACACACATAAAAATAATATAAATGAATCAACAATCAAATAAACAAAACAGAAAACGAATTATATAAACAACCATGAGTTGCTTGCCATCTTCATTAACCAAGACAGATTCCAACGTTTGTTGTATGTAGATTCCTTCATTTAAATCTTCAATAAATCTGCAGAAAATATTAAATACTTCTCATTAATCTGACAACACGCTGGTTAATTGCGTAGTGGGTTTACCTGTTTAATTCAGACACGTATTTGTGAATACTTTCAAAGGCCAAATAAAATCTTGTGATTGTCTCAATGTGATTCTCTCTGAACTCGTCGTCCAAATCTTGAAGATTCTGAAATTAAATCCAGTTATTTGTTCAATATGCAGGTTATATGAATGTATAAGCGACTATTAATGACAACACAAACGGAATTAGTCTCGATTTTCTTGTCGAAATATTCGGCAATCTTGAAATAGCTGAAATCGGCGACGATTTCTCCGTATTTTTGCTGGTCATGTTTGCTTTCCAATTTGAAAACTGGCGGAACGAATTCGGCCAAACGAAGTAATTCGGCAATTATTGCATTCCCCCGAGAAACTAATCCAAGTAACGTTTGTCCACAAATGCTGTTATCATCCAGAAAATCCATCATCTACTTCCGATCTCGCTGCATGGAAACTTTTCGTCGGAGGAGAAATCCCACGACACTTGTAAGAAATGAAACTCTCGGAACAATATGCGTAATTGGTTCGCAGCGCCACCTTGCCGTCAAATGTACATTCAAATTATTAGCGTAAGCCTATTCCGGCCTATTCTTGGGCTCAAACACATCAAATAGTGTTAAATTAGATGTCAAAACTCGAATAAAGTCAAATTTCACTCGTTTTTGACTCTAACAAAGAGTCAAAATAAAGTCAAAAAGATTGAAATTTGGCTTTATTCGAGTTTTGACTCTATTTTAGAGTCAAAATATAATTATATTTCTTTTTATTTTATTTGTGGATTATGATCAGCATACCATATATATATGTATAAAAACCGTTCAATTTAAAATATGGGTGCAATATCATGCATTATGTCATGAATTCAAATGAAAACTTATTTTCAAAATTTTCAGTATTACTTAAAGAAATTTTCACCAGTTACAATATACATTCACAAGTGTACTTCACAATCTTTAATATAAACATATATAACACATGGCAAACAAGTATATAACAGTTGAGATCAAAAACAACTAGTGTTTACGTCGTGACGGATAGGACGACTGCTGGAAATTTCCAACAGAAATTAATCTGAAAAACAGCTTAATCTGTGTTTGTTGTTTTGGTTTGTTTTGAAATAACAAAACTAGTCCGCAATATGAATTGTTGTTGAACCCATGTCCCAGAAGCGAGGAGCGGCCGTGTCACTTTCCACTAAAGAACTTCGTGCGGACAACATCCCCCGATGAACAATAACATGGGGCTATATAACAACAAAGCCAGGAACAAATTACAATACTGTTCTAATAAACTTAAAATGCAAATTGTAATATAATTAAAAATCATTAATACTAAATGGCAATAATAATAATAATATATATGAATGAAATGTACATCAGTAGCTATACGTTGATTTGTGGACCGTACGACAGCTTGAAACACAATATCTTGCTCAGCTTCCTAAAATAATTACAAATTCAAGTTTATAAAAGCTTAATCACATTAATTACAACATCAAAATGTTTTACTTTACAATGACCTGCATTATATTTGCGAGATCTTTCATCTTTCTCATCGTTTTGATACTTGGTTGAGGACTTGATGGAACCATACCATTCATATGCTACACATATGTAAAACATTTAAATACAATTCTAAAAGTAACATTTTAATTAACAACATGTACACTTACAACCCACTCTTCCATAAATGTTTGATCAACAGAAGGACGTTTATTATTATCCTCCAAGTTCCTGTTATAATCTCTGGCAATCTTGAATTCCAGAAAATTTACAAATTAAGATGTGCCATCTGAACTATAATATTATATCACCAATAACTTACTTTAATATCTTCTGTCCAAAACCGAGACAGAGGTTGTTTACTAGAAGGAGCCACTTCTTTTATCTAATTTTAAACATATACATATTATATACAGTAATTACATTAAAATACCTAAACACATGAAATAGTAATGATGATGACTTACTTTCAGGACCAACAGTGCAGTTAACAGAATAAAAACTATGTTGACAAAAGCCAAAATCAAGCTAACTGCTCCAAGAACCAAACATTCAGTGGCGTGATTGTAAGAGTAAAAATAGGAATAATCTGCAGGTGATTTGTAAGAAGGTTTCAGTAACATGTGTTCGTGTTCTCCTGTTTCAGGATCAATGTATTTCACCTAAAATTCAAAACATGAAACCACCAATATGTTAATATTGATCACGCTAAACAAAATAAATGGCTAGTACTGTCATATGTATCCACACCATAATTTCAGACTCGCCGATGCCTTTCAAAGCAATTATTGCAGAATTGGCCCATAAAACCCCCTGAAATAAGCCCAATATAATAATTCAATGATAATATCCCTAGGTGTCAACATCGTATGTGCACTTTTACATGGTAATGACCAGCCCTTACTGAAAAATACAGCATTTCTCAAATGAAAATCACAGTTCAATTTAATGGTGGATTTTTGCAGTGATGCTGGAAATCATTGAAATCCTGGAATTTTTTCTTAATCCTGGAAAATGTATCATTTGTGACACTTTACATAATTTTGTTTATTGATTTCTGTGTTCCTCTTCTAATTCGCTTGGAACAAAATACCAATTAAGCAAGAGACTTTTGAAATTTGATGGTTCATTCCACTTATTCATCAGTTTTGAAGGGATTGATGTGATTTAATTGTTACGTAACTATCTTTCACTTTATGTATTTTCTGCCATGGAAAAAGTTATAAATATCCCTGAAAATACTGGAATTTTGAAATGAAAGTTTAGTAGACACCCTGTGTAACATTTCAGTAAAAGCCAGTCCTTCTGGAATAATGATATAAACTTACAGTGTTCACACACGGTGGTAAGAGTGATGTCGCGACGGCAACTCCAACCAAAGAGCTCACGTTGTCCCTCAAAAGTGCCAGTGCAACTCCAGCACCTGAAGGCACTGCCACAAGAGCACCTACCCACAAGTTAATAACTATTCCCCTAAATACAATCAACAATAATAGCACCACATAATTAAATCAACTTTAAGAGAGGACATTATACAGCTGAACATATCACTTACATGTCCTCCATTTCATCTGTGGGCCAAAGACCTTTTTGCCAGGCCACTTGCCATGGACCAAAAATCAGCCCAAAGATAAAACCTGTGAAATAATAGATCACATTATTTTTCCTATGTAATTTTAATAATTTTAAATCAAAGTAGATGATACTGCTTAACTAACCAATTAGGATTGTCATAGCTAATCCGGCCAGTTCGCTTCGGATTCCTGTTTTTGAGAGGTTTCTGTCTTTGATCATCAAACCAAAGGACAATGCCATTATTGGGCCCTATAATTTACCAAAAGATAAGTTAAAACAGTATCAATTTAACATAATATTATCATGATCCAATTAGCCATAATATTAGTTTTATTGTTACAATATAATCCGCGTTATTGAACATTCCCTGTTACTATCATATTTTAGAAACCAATGATACATTTAGGAATATGAACCCAACAGCAGGTTTCTGATCCTCTTATACATTTTAATACATTTTATAATACAAATTATTATAAATTACCATCAGGGGACAAACGAGCATACTGGCAACGAAGAACAGTATGTTGTCATCCATAAGTCCAACACTAGCAATCATTCTAATAGAAAAATGAATTACAAAATAATTAGTAGCAGATACATTTAGCAAATTAATATCTAGAAGATAGCTTTACCCAGCTATAATTATACGAAGAACGAAATCAAAATTTAGTTCGCCGCCCGCTCGAACACCTTCAACCACCTGAAACAATATGTAATACAAATTGTTACATTAGATTACATAAAAATCAGACAAGACATTACTATATTAGTACTACTGAGAATATGTTTGACAACCTGAGCAATGGTTAGCCGTGCCTTGATTGAACGTAGAAATTCACTCATCTGCCGCCGAGTCACCGATTCCTCCCTTA
Source organism: Glomeris marginata (assembly GCA_034696005.1). Classification (NCBI taxonomy): domain Eukaryota; kingdom Metazoa; phylum Arthropoda; class Diplopoda; order Glomerida; family Glomeridae; genus Glomeris; species Glomeris marginata. Next base: position 20,351 of record JAQFZQ010000223.1, on the reverse strand, counting down.
AAATTTATAAAGTTTAAAATTCTCATATTTTAATTGAACACAACTTATTAATGAGAATATACACTGTGTATAATTACTTGGAAGGAACAGTAGATGCATCACTGTCATCATCTGTTTTCGCTTTTTCGGAATAGATGGAACACGGCACAACGCTGTAAGTTTTAATAATATATTGCAGAAATATCAGCCGAATGTTATACTATATAAATTCAATGTGAATATGGTTCAGTAACCTGACAGTTGCTTTGGGAGAGTGTTCAATCACGTTAACGTCCAAAGCATCCAAAATCTGTTCCAACCGGTTTTGCGACTCGACCGGGAACATAACCTGCAGAAGTTAACCGCAATATAAATTACAGTTGTCTATCTACGTTAATTAATCTAATACTTTACAATACAAATTCAATTAGATGCTTTTTCACATAATGCTGTTACAATAACCTAACTGATGGAATTTGCCATTCGCGGTTTCCCGCCACGTGACTTTGGTGATTTTAAGCAGTTTCAAAACTTCTTCCAGAATCTGAAAAATATAGGATAATAACAAAAAATGTAGAATCAACACAGTGAAATGCACTTTGTAAATTGCAACGTAATTATATAGATAAAGAACACGGATGTAAAATGTATTTATCTAAGAAACTTATTGTCTAAATCTGCCGACCGATGACGAGCAGATATTGTAGAAGAAAATTCCAGATAATACAGAACCGATTTCACAAAGTTACACCCAGCAATGGTACTTGATATAAATGGTATCAAAAGATAATCATATCAGGACATCGCAGTATAATGCACATTTAATTGGAAATTACTTTTTTCAAGTTTTGTACACAAAGTGTATCATCAGTTCATCGCACATCACTCGTATCTCAACTTTTTCACTTATACAATTTAAAGGAAAATTCAAGAAAGTCCTTTAGCAACAAGACCAAATAGCAACGGCCAAATCCTGGTAATAACACTTAAATTTAAAGAAATATTTATCCTGAGACTGGACTGTTACAGCGCTGCAAGTGCCCGCGCGTAGGTTTAGAAAAATGATAAAATTGACTGGGAACCACAAAAATTTCCAGTAAAAAGTGACTCAAAGGTGATGAAAGTGACTATACAAAATATACAAAAATACCAAAAGATTTTGAAGTTTAATTCACTTTTTCAAGGTGGCACATCACACACCGCACTAAGTGATAAAAGTGCAGCGCTGTTGTTGAAATAATTTTTTATGTAAACAATAATATTTTGACATTTTTCAAGAATGTGCAATAGATATAATAAGTAGCCTATCGGTATATGAACATTATTGTTGTGTTAATCGTTATAAAAACAACAAACTTTCAATTCTTTGAATACAATTTCCTGGAATTCTTTTTTTCTAATCTCATATTACACATTCCCTTTATATTATTGGATTTTTGGGATTATTTGGTTTTTGGGATCAGACCAGATGTCAACCGCACAACACCGGCACTTACTATTTTTGTCGGCTTTGGTTGCGATTCATTTTGATCGGCACGCTGAATTTTAACAACGTGATGTCTGCCACCGCCAACTCCGTTCGCATGTTGAACCTTTGCGTCCCTCACTTTCTGTTCGTAATCAACAGTAGGGATGGAAACGACGAACACCGCAGCCATGCCGGGATCTTCAAAAGTTCAACTGCGCGGCGCGAGCCTCCGCTTCCACATTTCCACCCCTTCCAGGCCATGAACTATGGCCAACATCCCATGCAGGTGATTGATAATGAATATCGATATTGCGCAGATGAGATCTATAATTGAAAAATGATTGGAACCAAATGGAACTGGTCAGAACAGGATCTTGCACCTCGTGTGCACAGTAAACTATACACATGATTACAATCCAATCAAAAGTTACATAATTTACCCTCTTGACTTCTAGCAGTTACATAAGGATGAGGAATGTTACTCAGGATTGTATCGGCAGCCGATGGAGGCGCTTCTAGTCCAGATACCTGCAATTAATGGTTGCATATAAAAGCTGTGTCTTGCAACTGCAAATCCATTGTAACCAAGGTATAACTTACAGCATGTATGTGTAGTTTTTGTCCATATGGTCCGTACAATGTCATCAGATTGAACATGATTGGCTGGTGGCACCATCATCTTATTCCCTAGAATGGACAAAATGAATTGGTAAGTGTAGGAAAGTTTATTGTTCTCTAGTATTTTTACATTTCTGCATATACTACAATATTTAGCATATATAAGCTATAAACATTAATTTGCAGAAAATGTTCATTTTTAAAAAATTATTGGAACAATTCTGCAAAACTATTTCCCTTGTATACCTATTATATTTAACCAACATCTGTTTAATTTCAACAACTTTATAATTTTTAAACCAATATATGTACAGTTAAAATGGTACACATTTTATATTTTAATACCAGCAGCTCTGCACTGTTCATGTGCTAACTTACATCCTTACATACTGCATATTGTATAATTTTGGAAGGTATAATATTCTCTCCTTCCATTATTCATGGATAATACCAATGAGCTTTATAGCTCATTGATAATTTATTGATAATACTATGATAATACGATTCCATCTGAAAGGAAACATTTGTTGCAAATATCAGTATTTTAGGCATGAGAAACAGATATCATTATCATTCAAACATATATCCTGCTAGTTATTGACCTTATTATATAGCTTTGGAGCTTGCAACGGTTGAAATAACCCAAGAAATAACCACGTATCATCTTCCATGGTTCCATGTTTGCCCTTCGAATTTAAATATGGCGACAATTAAAAATACGTACATACAATTGAAATCCAGTCTGTATCAATTCAAATGTTTGCTCTCTGATTCCGTTATCTTCTAGGAATTCGATCGATTGCATCCTAATGCGCATTTTATCACTAAAAAGTGATCAAGATAGACGAAAAGGACAATCGACTTCACATTGAAAACCCCGTTCGAATGGCGGCAGAACCCGGATATGCAGATGTGAAACTCCCATTGGCAGATACGCAATTCGGTGAGCACTAGCGCCACCTGGCTTTCATATCATGCATTCTCGAATATATATCACAAAATTCATGAATTCAGATTTTACCGTCTGTAAAAAATACGCGCTACTAAAAACACTATCACATGCTGTACAATATTACTGTACATTGTAAAAAACAATATGAAAAAGCCAGCGTATTTAAATAAGTACTATACATATAAAAACTTGCAATAAATATTGTTAGAAATTAAATGTTATACAAATAATTAAAATGTTTCTTTAAAAATTTCAAGTTCCCAGTACGAAATGAATATAATTAATTTAATTACAATCGTGCAGCAATTAATTCAATTTATGAACTTGCACAAAATTTTAATAAAGTCAACGTTAGAAAGTTTAAGCAAAAATCCTGTTCGCTCGCATATTTAAATACTTTCTAATCATAAATCCTAATCAAGTTATAAATTATTTAAGAAAACCGGTACATAATTTCTACTGTATTTATTCTAAAAAAAAACTCTGAGCATTTGTAGAAATAGACACGTGTTTATAATAGTTTAACGTAGTACACAATAGATTTCAAGAATATGGAAATTAACACAAACTTATAAACTAAGTTATGTATTAACATTATACGTATTAACAATATGTATTAATAAGAAACGAGCGCATGAACATGATTTATCACCTGATGTCATAGAGAAAAACCTATTTACACTGCGGACGGCCGCTAACTAAACCCGAACCGCGATACGCGTAACACGAATGCCGTTAAACATTATATGTAAAACTGGATGAAAACGTCTTTCGATTTCGTTCGTTCCTTTTAAACATCCGGGATGTCTTCCATCTTCTTGCCGCTCAGATTACTTCGGTTGCTGACGCGGGACAATCTTCTTCCTCCGACGATGTGACTCGGCGCGTTCCCTTCTTCCGCTTGGGACACTTCGAATCTGGAATTCACCCTCGTGCCATTTTGATCGGGTACGAAACCAGGATTGAATTTCCCTTCGTTGATCTTAGGCAAATCTGTGAAAACGCTGCGCCGTCTTCCGTTGCCGGCGGCACCTTGTTGATAACCTGGTTTGTTATACGTAGTAAAACAAGACAAAATTAATAAGATGAAATTGTGTTATTACTGTAAAACTACTTTATTTCGTACACGATTTATTTTCGTATTTTTCGTACTATTATGGGAAGTACGAAAATTAAACTGTACTAAAATTTAATGCCATAGGAATAGCAAACCTGCCAGAACGAAAATTAATCGGTACGAAAATGGTCAAAATAAAGAAATTTAGTAGGTACGAAAATAAGTAGTTTTACAGTACTTAAAACTACTTTTCTTGTTTCTTACTAATGTCCCAGACTCTAGGTGTTGTGTCATCGACTACTACGTCCAGCGGGTTTCCGGACCAAGTCGTGCGGCTCATTCGACGCTGTGGCTGTTCGCGCGAAAATTACATTTATTTCATTATTTTCCTATATATTACTCACTATAACTATAACTACACATTAGAAATGTTAATTAAGTGTTTCACTATATGGACAAATATAACAATTCATCACACAGATAATCATAATGAAATAATTACCCTTGCGGCTGGTTGACCCATTGAGCGGACAACTGTATTGTACACCGCATCATCATCTAACACATCCTGGTTTAAAATATATATAGTTAAAAAGGAGGAAACAACAGATAATTTCTTTATAGTTATACGTATATGAAACTACCTGCATGACATTTGCAAGATCTCTTATTTTCTTCTGCGCTTGAACGGTTGCCGGAGGACTCGCGGGATTGATGCTGTTCAGTTGCTGAAATGAAAAACACCAAATCCTTCAATAATCTCATTCAAAATTCCACAATCAAAGATACTTATTATCATTTTAATCCAAGTTTTAATGTAAGTAAAAGTTGGTATAAAGGTACAGTTATGTTTACTCACAGCCCATTCCTGCATCAGCGCTTCGCCAACCGTAGCCGAGTCACCGCCTTGAATAGTCCTATTGTAATCTCTGGCAATCTTGGAATAAAAAGATTGTTATTATAAAAGTTGCAACCGCGTGATAATTCCAACAGATTTACTTTGATATCTTCATTCCAGAACCGAGACAGAGGCTGGTTTTCCATCGGAGCAACTTCCTTAATCTGAATCACGCCGCGAAAGGTTACAATTACGATACGAGTGAAAATAAAATGTTATATACCAACTACTGTGCACTTACTTTCAACACCAACACTGCTGCTAAAATGATGAAAACTATGTTTACAACGGCCAAAGTGAAGCTGACAGCTCCAAGAGCCAAACATTCGATCGCGTGGTTGTAAGAATGATAGTATTCGTATCCCGGTGGCGAGAAATACGAAGGTTTCAAAGAAATATTAGCAGATAGTCCAGAATCTTTATCTGTGTAAGTAACCTGCAAGTTAGTCCAATAGAAATGTGTAGTTCATTATGTATATTATAATTCACATAATCAAAAATATTTTAATTTTAAAAACAGACTGCGTACGACTAAATAAAAATGCAACTTAACATTATTGAACATTTATAATATAATAATGTATTTCATACCCATTGTGTTTCCTCACTGACTCCTTTCATCGCGATTATTGCTGAATTGGCCCATAAAATCCCCTGGAAAATAAGAAATAAATCAGTTCCGGCGAGCGATAGGTTCACGCAATTTTTTAAATTTCACGTAAAAATTTGAGTTTAATTACAGCATTAACACAAGGTGGCAACAGTGATGCTGAAATGGCTACTCCTACCAAGGACCCTACATTGGCCCACAGAAGGGCAAGGGCAACACCGGCCCCTGACGGCGCGGCTACGAGCGCGCCAACCCACAGAACCCTAAACTCTCCCCTAAATAAAACACAAAAACATTAATAAATATTAACCATGAGTCTATACTAATGTTATTTTAATTTACCTAGCTCTCATTTCATGCGTGGGCCAAGGACCTTTTTCCCAAGCCTCTTGCCAAGGGCCAAAAATGAGTCCCAAGATGAAACCTGGTTCAATATTTACGTACATTACATTTGGTTATTTATGATCACAAAGAGGAATAACAAATTAAGTTTATAGCAGAGTTTACATATAAAATATATAGAATAAAATAGAATAAAACATACCAACTATTATCGTGACAAACAATCCTGAAAGTTCACTGTAGATTCCCATTCGGGACAGAGTTTTGTCTCGGATCATAAGACCGAAAGTCAAGGCCATGATTGGACCCTGTAATTAAAAAAATGTATTTCAAAATATCCCAACGGATAAACAAAATAAATACGATTTTGTGTAAGGATATTTGTATATTAAAATGTAATTACCATAAGTGGACTGACAAGCATGCTGGCTACAATGGAGACGATGCCGTCATCCATCAAACCGAAACCAGCAATCATCCTGAGTAAATTAAATTTATAGGTAAACAGTAAAACAAACATGAATATAATGAAAGGAATGTCATGATATCTCACCCAGCCAAAACAATGTAGAGAATGTAATCGAAATTGAGGTCCGCGCCAGCTCGGACACCGTCAACCACCTAAAACAAGATTACAACTTGTATCACTTACTTTTTAAATATCGTACTTTTATAGATAACATGTTATACTAGCACTTGAACTGGATTTTTTACCTGGGCAACTGTTAATCTAGCCTTTATCGATTTTAAAAATTCACTTTTCTGGCTGCGCAGCGCGGGATCCTCTCTGGAAATAAACAATTATCATGTTAATATTACAATCCTTGGTTTTGATTATGTAAAAACAATGTTAGCAATGTGATATTAATCAACTTTTATTACTTTGATTCAATGGTAGCAGCATCAGATTCATCCTCTTCTTCTCCTCCACCTTCGTAGTAAATCGAACACGGCACAACGCTGCGATTTCAGGGCAAAATGTCAGAAAAATGTTAGCAATCGATGGAAATAATGGTGACATTTGCGAATGAAATTTATAGATGTCATACACATGTACTACATATACATTTAGTACCTGACAGTTGCTTCAGGTGAGTTTTCAATGACATTAATGTCCAAAACATCAAGGATTTTCTCCATTCGGCTTTGGGAATCGACTTGAAATGTAACCTGATCATCAAAAAAACACAATTAATTAAATGTAAATAAACTATTATAATACTTTAGTAAACAACTACAACACAAAGTCAATATAGTATCTTTATTACCAATTACCAACATGAAAAAAATTAATATTACTTTGTGAAGCAACAAAAACTTTCCCAATTTAAATATACTAGAATTATCACTTTTTAAAAGACATAATATAATTTGAAATTATAGTATTTAGTTATTTCATAATATTTTTGCAGTAAATGAAATCTTAAATAACTGTATTCAAATAAGAACTTTTACAATTTATAGAATTATTATCACTTTTTTGATGACAAAAAGTCCAAAATAACTATATTAATGTGAATGAATACGAAATGTTAATATTTTGAATATGGAAAATTTAATTGAGTATTCTTTTAATTAATATATAGGAACTTAATTAATTAACCTGATAGAAGTTGCCATCTGATGTTTTCTGCCACACAACATTATGAATCTTGTGAAGCTCCAAAACTTCCTCCAAAATCTGAAATTTAAAATTGTAATATTTGTTTACAAAGCAATTATAAATAAGTAAGTATAAATAAGTAAGTAGAGCACGATAGTCAACTTAATTCCGACAACGAAATTCAAATCCTGAACAAATTGGAACAATCCAAGTCACATATATTCAACAATTTAAGTCTAGTCCTATTTTTTTGTTATGTGTAACACGTGCCACATTTCTTAATAATTAATATAGATCTGCACATGATATAAATGTAACTACAAAAAATGTATTAATCATGTTCTGGTTTAAATGTACCTAATGTTACATTTTTTATTAGATATAATGTCAATTTGTATTGCTGGTCTAACTGCAAACCCCATTTTTCTAATATTTTTTTATATACAGTAAGTTACTTTAGGAAACAAATCTAATATTTATCTTTAAAAAAACCGGTCATAATTTAAAGAAATAGTTTTTGCAATTTCTACATTTTTATGACCATGATATTCACACATTGTAAATTACAACTGCTTATTGCAATGTCTGGGAAAAAGGCTTTAGTAGTACCAAGAGTGTATGAATGGTTTGGTAGTACTTAAGATCATAAATAACTTATTTTATTTTATTACTTAATTTATAAAACAGTTACTGAATTTTACATTTTAAAATTGTAATTTAAGTTTATTATAAGAGATTTAATAAATTTCCTAAATGTTTAAAACACATTTCAACTTCTGCCTTAAATATTTATTACAATGTAAAAACAATAGTTACTTGCATTTTACTGAATGATTTAAGTATGTAGTAAATACTTAATTTAATATTATGTATATTGTTGCATAATTCAATTAAAAGGGTTTAAATCCAAAAATATTACACTATAGATGGAAATTAATACATACAACCCAATGAACTTTTAGTATAATAAAAAGTGGAACATAGTGCATGGTGTCCACCGGTGGTGCATGTACTTATACATGTGAACAGGTTGTTGGACTAATAGTTTGAAATCAATGGCAAATCAATGTCAATAAAAGAGTTGCAATTGAGGAATTTCAGTTCAGCAGAGTTTATCACTGTCAAAAGAGTAAATTAGAAAGCAAGGAAAACAAGTTGTTATCACATTGCACCTACTTATTGCCACAGGTCAACAAATGCAGGTTTTCGAACGATGCTCTCGATTTTTTAACCCCCCCTCTTACAAATAAATGTCGCCATATGAGACGATTAGATACACTATTGTGAGTTGATCAGTTCAAACCAAAACCGACTAAAACCGGATAATCCCAACATTCTGGATCGAGCAAACACACAACAATATCATCATTTACGTCATTACAACCTCTTTTTAGTTATTAATAACTTCAATTTGGAACATCCATTCATTCATTCATTCATTCTTTCATTCATCCCATTAATTGCATGATTAATTAATTGATTAGAAAATGTAGAAAATTTAACCCCTTTTGTGCACAATATGCACTTTACATTATAAGATGGTCATTGAGCGCCGAAAGTGACGTCATTCCGCAAGCAAGTGGGCGTGGTCTATTTTTGCCCTTCTGTGATTGGTTGAACTCCCGCTATGTGACATCACCGGAAGTTGGATGAGCTCGTTAGCTTCAGACAGTACTGAACTCAACCAATCACAGAAGGGCAAAAATAGGCCACGCCCACCTGCTTGCAGAATGACGTCACTTCCGGCGCTCAATGACCCTATCTCCTATACTACTTTTATATAGTATCCAACATTGCATTCATGTCATGGTTTAATTTATAAATTTATATAATTATTCACAATAAACAGCTAATAAAATCTTACTACATAATCACAATTAAATAATAATACAAGGCTGCGGCATCATGTTTTGATCTGAATAATCATCCACAGTAGGCCTATAATTTTCTACACAATTAGAAGCATTGTGTCCTTGATTTAGACATACAGTATTTTAGAATTAATCAAATTAGGCCTATATTTCTACAAAGTAATTAGAAATACTATATAAAGTTTCAAATTGGATAATAAATGCCAAGTTAATTAAACATTTACTAAGTACTAACATATAATTAAGATCTCTGAAACTGTATTTAAAGTTTGGAATTAAAAAATGTACAAAAATGATATTAAAAATATTTTTATGTATATTTAGCTATATTGTTTTATTCGGATTTAAATGGTTGTTTGGTCTTGCATTTGTTCTACAGTATAAATAAAGATAATATCTATAAAAGAATGCACTTAAACTCTACTTATCACTCGAGCAAAAACAGAAAATAGCAACATCATTGCGATATGTTATCCAAACTTTCCACAACAGTTTACAAAATTATCGGCCAGATAAAAATCAACACAAGACTTTTCCTTCCTGCCTACATACATCCTCATATATAATACTTACACACTTAACAGTTTATTTAACAAATTCCACACAAGATAAAACTTGTTTGTAATTTAGAAAATAATCTCATGAAATTGCTGTCATATCACCTTGACATAATAAATTAGTACTATCACATCAATATTGGAATACTACTGCATTTTTAGTTACAAGTACTCATTTTAAAAAATAAATAAAATAAATTCCAGCATTTGCCAGGAAGCTTATGATTCACGCCGGTAGATGGCGCAACTGCAGCGCGCTATGAATCCTGGGAAGCTGATGTCTGCATTCCAAATTTCTGAATTATCCCTTTAAAAAACGACTGAATACAGTATTTTAATGCAATTTAAATTCTGTTTATGGCATGCAGTGAGAAGGACCCACAGTGCTTTGCATGCAACACGTCAGAGGGCGGTTCAAGTGTCAACCAATCACGTAGCGGCACAGCCAGTCCATAGAGATTGCACAAGAATGCCATATTTTTTTTTACATAAAATATGTCCTTGATTGGGATAACATATCAAAAAATTCCTATCATGTACATATTTAGTCAACTTTTAACCCTGATAGTTGCAATTTTAAGATGACTTTTCCCCCTAACTTATCTGACTTAATTATATAATTATTGCTTAATTGAAACATTTTATAAGTGCATTGCCAACATGTTGCAGGATGTAACATTACCTTTTACCCCTTAAAATACTATAAAACAAAACTTTCCCTATGTTGCAAATTTCCTTCCAGTTATTTTTTCAATATAAAATAAATAAGACAACAAGATTAAACAAAATAAAAATGAAAATAAAAGACAAAATAATTCGTATAACCGTAAAAATTATACTAACTAAAATATTAAACATCAAACCTTTAAAATATTACATAAATTGAATTATATGTAGTACTTACAGTAGGCCTATATTAAAATATTTTAGATAAGTACTTTTAATTACTTTTAATACATATAAATACAATAATTAAAAGCACAGAAATTTAAACAAGGATAATCCCCACAATTAAACTTTATAACATTATTAGTTTTAAAGCTGTTTTAAAACAATACCACACTGAAACAGAAATACAAAATATTTCTGCTCCCTTATGAATGTTATTGAAAGTAAGCTGTTTGTTTCTGAATAAAATCTATATTAAAAAACATTTTGTTAACTTCTACATGACTATATAAGCCGCACTTCAAGGCTGTTATATGCATTACAATATTATACTTGCCAATTAACACAAAATACCCATTCTAGGAATTGTAGCAAAGCAAGATAAAAATATAGTCGATTAAAAAACATTTGGACAATCAAATAACAGGTTTGTCTGGTTTTCATTTAGCAGATAATAGTTTTTATAGTTTACTTTTAAACATGTTTGAGGATACAAAGATATATAGGAACAATGAATAATGAAAATGTAAAGCATAATAAATGGTAATAATGAAATGGAAATTAAAATGTTTACCTATATAGTAATATGTGACATTTAAATAAAAGACAAACTCTGACAACAAAAGACTAATATAGAAAGAAAACTTACCACTCTTGTCGGTTTCAGTTCTACGTTATCCTTCTTGTCGATTTGGCCATTTCTTGGCACGAGAAGACCATTGTTCAATCCATTCTCACTTTTCACATTCCCATCTTTATCTTTATGCCTGCTCTTCTCCTCGTGATCAACCGTTGGGATGTAAACCACAAACACTCCGGCCATGTTCACGCCAACAGCTCGATCTTCCAAATGCCGCAGTCCTCTTCTTCGCTACCTGCCAGATCTTTTTACCGGTTCTCACTAGAGGGACTTTGGTCTTGCTTTCGTCTGATAATGTCAGGATGACAAACAGCTGATAAAGACGACCGTGCCTTCAAATACAAAAACCAGTCAACTCTTACCTCTCAATAAAAACAACAAAAAACTCCTTTATCACCAATTGAAACAAAATTAAATTACACATTGGAAATACAACACCCACTTGTGTAATCATGCAGGAAATCTATAACAATCTCATTTAGAAAATACCACAATTGGATATTAAAATTCATGACTGCTAAATACTTATTTTGCGCAGTAAACTTGCGGATGACTACGCGCGCCATCGCGTGAAATGTTTTAATTTTTATCTTGAAAACTAATTGGGTTACACCTCTAGTTGCAATTTGAAAGTTGTAGAGCATCACTTGTTCAGTAGGTTTACATATATTTTAAAATTTTTGTGTTGAGTGGATGTCTCCCAGGAGAGTTGCAACTCAAGGTAACTGAGCATTGCAGTGAAGCCAACAGATGAATGAAAAATCAATATTATTATTGTTGTTGTCTCTTGTTATTGTATAGATATTGTAAAGAATGGAAAGTTACAAAAACAATATTGCACAATTAAATGAGGAAATGTTACTGTAGAGGGGCGGCTAAACAAGGGAGTACACATGTATATGTGAAAATCAAATTAATATTGTATGCACTTGTGTGTATAAATTTAATACTCAAAATTAACAGAAAATAAATAACTTCAATGTCTGTAATATTTAAACTTAGATTCATAATTCACAATTCAAAACATTTTACGGCAGTACGTAATTTGTAACAATTATACAGTAAATAGAAATCCAGTGAAATTAATAATTCCCCTGATGAAAAGTTATAAATTAAAATCTTTCAATGATAAAAATACACTTTCATTCATAAACACAATGCTTCAATTCAACTTTAATGAAACAGACTGTTCGGTTCCGCAAGTGCGCGTACATTTTAAAAATACAAATAACTTTATACCGTAGATACAACTTTAAAAACAATGCATGCTAAATTAATGCATCTTAAATTAACTTTAAATTTCACTGTAATTCAAATTAAACCCTTTCAAATTGCTAATAAATGTCAAACATGCAAACTTGTGGTTTAACGTAAAAGTTGAAATCGCGCGAGAAATCACGCGTAACGCACCGTTAAACAAAAACCAACTTACTTTCTTTTCTGTGGTTGTATTCTGTCAGATTCTTGGATTGAATGTGTGTGACAATACCTCAAATGGGTTGTGTATATGTTTGATGGAAAGTTGGAGTCTCAGCCAATGGAAGTAAGCGGCTTCGCGGAGGGGGTGGACTGCCAAAAAATACCTGCGCGAAGAAAGTGAAAGGGGTCGTGTCAGTGGGCTATCTGAATTATAATATAGCTGTCAAGAGCAACTACATGATATATGTATGAAATGTTATTAGCATTCCTTATATAAGTTGCAACTTGTTTTATATATCGCACTTGGTCATCTGCCACGCGGAGTAATGCGAAGTTTCCGACAGAACCGTATAATTTACACATGACAAATATGTAATTAAATCCAAACTTTTGATAGGTAGTTGGCACTGATTCTATACATTACTAATAAATTAGACGTATTTCCTTTTCCAATTTACAGCAAAATCATATTCCAAAGCAAGACAGATGATGTGTTTTATCGCGCGGCAGAGTGAAAAATCAAATTGGCAGCCGAGCCAATTTCATTCACTTTAGTTGCCAAAGGAATCAACTGGAAAAAGATGCAAAACTGAAATTATACAAAATCCACCCAACAGATAACCAAAGCGGAAATAATACAATTTTGTTTTTCAAGAACACGCCAAAAGAGAATGGACCGTGACAGCGAAGCGGAAATAATTAATCAATATTACAATATTTATATATTGATATTACAATTAGTCATTATTATATAATGAACATACAATAACCTAGCAGTGATTTTACATTAGGTTTATAATCTACACAAATGATTAATGCACATTAATCCATTTATAGTACTTAGGAATTAAAGGTTTAATATCTTTATAAAAATCAGTGTAATAATAATTAGTGTTCACTTCTCATTCAGGTAACTTAATAAAAACAATATCTACATACTTTGTTATCACAATTATGTTTAAAAACCAAAAGCTATTTCATTTATTTTTAATTTTTACTTTTAAGTTGACAAAAAAGGCTTATTTTTAATAAAAATTATTGTAATATTGCCAACATGCAAAACAAATATAATTCCAATTCTATCTTTTACTTTTTAATTACAAATTTATACTGGAATAATGTATTATTGCAAACATAAAACAATTAACAAGTATTACTCATATTTTTCTCCCAGGGAAAATTTCCACTTCAAACATTTTCAAAGCAGAAAACTTTATAACAACTTTTTTATAGCTTTTACAATTAGGATAATAATAGTAAATGTTACTTTTGCTATTACACAATATAAGTTTAAAATTTACTGTACCTGTATTAAAGATGTTTTGATGTGTGAACTTTCTCTAAGTTGTCAGAGCTTTTCATTCATCATATCCTACAAAGACAAACAAAAATTAAGCAGAACAATGTAACAATCAGTTTAAACAGAATTTCAATTCACTGACCTGTTTTATGTGCAAGTGTTGCATATACACATACAAATATATCTCCAAAGAAACAAAAATAACTATTATACCAAACTAGCTTTTACATCCATAAAGGAAATAGGAAATCCTTGTTTTTAGATTAAAGATAAATATATTTATTTGAGAATTTACATCCTATTAAAAGACTTCTGCCAAAATTCTCTGCAGATGCTGAAATATTTCCTAGAATATTTATCAGTTGGCATTTTTTTCATTTCCTTTCCATAATATAACAGATAATAAATGTAATGGAGCAAATTGTAACAGTGGATGTTCCCAGAAAAATGAATAATTATTATTTGTAAATTCCCAGAAGCTTCAAATCACATTCTCATGTATTTTGCAACTCATACTTTATAGAAATAAATAAAAATAGCATGCACAAGACCAAAATATTAATAGAAAACTGAGAAAAGAACATTTCAATTGCACCAATTATAAGTATTAAAACATAAATACTATTGTAATATTAAATGCAATGTTTGAGATATTTGAACAGGGAAAATTATAAATTGTATTCAAAATAATGATGTGTAAGAATTAAAATGATTTGATGAAGTAAACAAAAATAAAAGTGTATATTTCTAAATTAGGTTATTAATGTTACAAGATGAAAAATAAATTATAGAGATTTTAAATAAATTACATTAAATGAAACATCAAAATCCCTAATAAAATCACCAGATTAGGTTATAAATTTATTAAAAATATGTGCAACTACAGAGACTTTTTAATAAATTAGAAACAAGAGAGTAACTTGAATAAATTATTTGAAGTTTGTAAAGGAAAATTACAAATTACCTAAAAACAAGCTTAAATGAGCTAAATTTAATTCCAATAAGCATAATGAATATAAACAACAATTTTGCTGGAAGTATTCTATAAATAATACTGCAAATTATAGTAAATTTCTGGAAAATTACATAACTATGGGATGAATTTGATGACAGATTGTGAACACACACACCCCCATGAGTAGACCACTTTTGTGACATATCCTGACAATGTTAAGCATGTTATAGATAACAGCTGTTACAACTTACCCCAATTTATCATTACTGTTACATCAGAATTCCTTACTAATAGGTCAAACAAGAACACACTTATGGTTTAACAGGTTTAACAACTCAACAGCTGAACATTTCCAAGTTATTCCAAAAACAGATTCAAAGTGCATGGGCAAATCATCTCATTAATTAATGAAACAATAAAATGATGTAATTATAATTAGAATAGAAACAAGTTGAACACTATATTTGTTACAATAAATATTCGACCAATAAACCTATGTCAGAATTAGATATTTTATCAGTTCATTCTTATCTTTAAGTATTTATTGTGACACAAAATCTCAAGTGTATCAAAGAAAATCCGTTTCAAAGGTAGGAATTCTTTCGCTTTTTATGTAAGTCGGTGGTATAGCCAATGTGCCAACCCTCATTTGCATAAAAAAGTTACACCATCCCAAGTGAAAACAATCGACCGGACGTCCGTGAATTATATTCGAACCATCTTCTTTCAAATACAAAAATAGTGTTAACAATCCTCGGTACTGTGACAGTGAATTGAGGTGGACATTGAAATATTAATCAAAGAAAGCGAAAAACACTGGAGCACCTAAAGACCCACATATAATCTAAACTGAGCTTATAGTAACCATTAAAGTTTTCAATTATAAAGAAAAATAATTGTAAGCAGATTGACTATATAAAGATATAATACTAGTTGACTATAAAAGAAATCATCTATAAATCCTATACCATATACAGTAGTATAAAAATGCTAGTTTACTTCATTTTGGGGAATTCAATTATAACAGTAATTCCCATTGAATATATGAAATTACAGGATTTCCATGACTTATATTCCTTCCAGTCTTAATATAACCTTCTGATATGTAATATAATAATATATTCCTGATATGATTTAGTACAGATGAAGTGTGACAAAATGTGTTCCTGTTAACAAATTGGGGATTTTGAATTAGTATATTACAAACTGGGAATTTTGAATCGGTATATTACAAATGGGAAATTTTAAATTAGGATTACAAATGGGACTTTTGATTTAGTATATTCCAAATTGGGAATTTTGACTTAGTATTACGAATTGGGAATTTTAAATTAGTATATTATAAATGAAATTTTTGACTTAGTATTACAAATTAGGAAATTTGATTTTGTATTACAAATTTCAATATTTATACCTTAATAAAATTCAAAATCCCATTATTTTTCCATTATATAGTACATATACATGATTATTCTCAAAGTTGCATAACTATTCTAGGAAATCCAGGAATTCCATGACTGTAATCACACCCATTACATTTAATTAACACAAAAACTTTAAATGATTCCCTTTACAGTCAAAAAATCTGCATCCAAATAAATATTACAAACACAGCTAGGGGATAAATTAATCTCAATTGCCTGCAACAAATTATTTCTGAATATAATTGCATGACAAACTTTACTAAATTTTAAGGTAATTGACTGCAAACATTAATTCCAGTGAACCAACTGAACAGTTAGCATAATAATTATGAAACCTCCCTCATAATTTATATTTTTTTTACTCAACTCATATTTATATACTGCATATATCCTATCTAATGAATTAATCATAATGTTTATAAGCTCACCCTTTGGCTATGACCTCTTTCAACAATATGCACACTCTTTCAAGTTTTATGTTTGCCAAAATAAGGTGGAGCAATTCACACACACACCCAAAAGCAAATTTTATGCACCATGCAATAATACAGCATTGCAAAACTGCAAAACCTGGAATTACTACTACGTACTATCTTTTGAAATTACTCAATATCTAGCTGGTCTTTTGGAATTATAGTACTTAATCCCACCAATGGTAGAAGTCCTTGCAAATTTGGTCAGAAGTCCATTAACATCCAATTCCTTTGTGGCAATGTCTCTAAATATAATTTGTTTAAAATAATATATTGCGAAACTCAATTATTGAATTAAATTCCAACCTAATGTAAGGCTCAATGTCATCCAAAGTCCATTTTTCTCTTGTTTTGAACAGGGAATTAAATCTGCATCAAATATTAAAAAGTAAATATAACCAATTTATATGATATTACATATTACATGATGTAATATATAAAACACCTGTCATTGATATCTTCAGGAAGATTTGAAGAGGGGAAATATGAGATAGATTCTGGAAAACTTTGCCTATCTACTAAAGCCAAACCCTTAAAAAATAAAACATTTTATGTGCTATAAATTGTAAAAGGCATATTTAATGATTAACACACCAATTAATACCTTTAATTGGCTTAAATTTGCAGTAACACCTTCTGGAACACTCAATCTCCAGACTTCCAGGAATTCATGCAGATGAAACTGCAATTCAAACATTGCACTAGATATATAAATGCGAATTTTAAAGGTGAACTGTACCCATTCTGGCCAATCATGGACAGACCAATTGGCCAGTAGTCCCAATTTACCCAATGGCAGGGTTGGTCATAGTCCACTTTTACCGCCCTGTCAGTTCACCTTTTAAGGTTGGTCAACAAATAAAAGGAACTAGGGTTATTTTAAATTTTAAAAATTTGAAGGGCATATTATTCACAATTTCACAACAGTTGACCCCATTTTTCATCTTGTTGAATTTTTAGTTTTCACTGAATCTGGAAACGGATTCAAAATTGTCAAAGGAAATGTAAATATATTGTTCTATGACGTCAGCAAAAAAAAATGTACAAATGAATTTAATGAATATTAGATTCCTATTTACTTATTTATTTCACTGTTAATCAAAAGATGGAATAAATAAAACAATTGTGGATAAATTCAATAAAATTTCTTATAATATGATAAAATCATTAATTTTTTTATGCTTATACATAGTTCTCAATTTCACATTATAATTAAGAATTTTCTACTTAATTGGGTTTATAACAGAACACATGAATTGTAAAATACAAAATTTAATATTCACTGAATGAGGCATTTTTTGAACAATTTCAGTAGGCGTGTCCCATTGCCAAAATGGATGCCGTAATGTGGATAATCGTGCAACCCTATAGGTTGCTGCCTAGATATCCGTAACAAGGACGCCATTTCTTTTAATTGTATTTCAGCCAATAGCAAGACATGTGAAATCGGTCCATTTAAAAATTAATGTTCAAAATTAATATTTGATATTAATAAAATAAATAAATAAAATAAAATAAAAGTTATATTAGAACTTTATGAAATGTTTTAATTATGTATATTTGCAGCAAGCTGAAAATTAATGGACTTAATATTTGCATACATATCAAGGTATAAATAATAAACTGAAAATTTATTGAGGACTGGTTTCAGTCTGAAGAGGAAAAAAAAGATAAATTCCTTATTTTGTTTCATTACAAATGTTGTATGTGTATATAAAAAACTGAAAATTCTTTGTAGACAAAGTCTAAATTATGTGCATCTTATATCATAGTACATTCACCATGTTTTAAATTTTAAACCCCACATTCCCAGTTTATGATAAACCGGATTCAACGTCCTTTCGATGTAGTACGTAAATCGCGTACTTCTGTTTAATTCGCAATTCATTCTTCCTATAAAGTCCTATATAAAGTGATATCAATTAAAAGCACTGTACCTTGCCAGCATGTCTCAAGACAACTTCAGCAAAAATCCTGCAGATTTCATCCTCGTCGATGGCAAAAGTGGCATCGCGCGGTTCAAAACCTCCTTTCGCCAAGTGACCGCAACACTGTTCTAAAACTTCTCGAGGTTCCAGTTCCGACAGTGTGTTCAAAAGAGGACCAATGTGTACTTTGGATAATGTCCATGAATTCTCCTCAATGAAATTCAGGATGTGAGTGACAACACGGTACTTGTAGTCGAATTCAAGTACGCGCCAATAACCTGGAAATGTCAAGCCGGCAAAAAATAAACCAACAATTTATATTATTATTAGAAACAAGGGATCTAATAAAATGTTACCTACCATCAATACTGTAAGCTTGAATTTGCAGCAAACCCAATTTTAATTCTTCTTCGCTCGCTTGAACCACATCCAGTAAATCTTGCGTCGTGTACTTCACGAATTTCAAATTGAAAAATGTAAGAAACACTCATATAAATTTCAAAAATTTGTAATAATATTCGATAATAGTTAAACATCTGGCAGTGTCTTTTTTCCCCCGCATGTTTCAAAATTATGTCAGAATGAACAAAAACTGTGCTAATTAATTTTAATTAATAAAACAAACTGTTTCATTCTTTATTAATCAGTCATATTTACTTTAAGCATTGATGTTATTACTGAATTTGGGGATTATTCGAATTAATTACATGTTAAGCTTCAATATAAACATGTTTCACGATGATAAACTCTGGATTTCCCAGTAAAATTTTATCACAAAAATTCCGTTTTGCCAGTAAACATAACCCTAAACATTTAAAGAATTTAGTTATTACAAGTGATAGTTTAATCGTTCTTCTATCTAGGTACGGGTGGGCGTGGCAATGCACTGATTGGATCAAAGTTGATTGATAACATGCACATACAGTAACAAATGTGATAAGCTGAAATAAAATAGAGAAAATGCATAGTAAACAACCAGAGTAGCATAATCTACTCAATTCAATTCATTAATAAAATTAGTATGTTTTTGAATGATTTCCAAATAAATTTGGACAATATCCTTGAAAATACCAAATGTACACAATACTTACAGTTTATATAATTTAAATAAAAAAAAAACAAGGAATGCATAAATATTTTAAAAGCAAATGTCCCTTTCAGGTAATGCATTCTTTGAGTTTATTTGTTTTATTAGGCAATAATGTGCTTGCTGTAAATGAAATTTCCATTTATCTCTATATTTAAATCAAAATCTGACTTTAAAACATTTATATTTTCATACTTTTCTCTCATGGTTCTCATCTTCAAGTTCCTTCCCTTGAAATTGATTTTGTTCCAGGAGTAATTTTATCTTCTGGAATCGCGGTTT
>JAQFZQ010000222.1:0-42220 GCA_034696005.1 Glomeris marginata | reverse complement strand
AATAGTTAAAGTCGTTCCATTGGGGTTTTTGTGGATTTTGGGAAACCAAAATATACTGTATTTCATTCTAATTTTTTGGAAATTCCGACATTTCATCCTATATTTTCCAAAAACATTCCTATATTTCATCCTATATTTTGCAAATGGCATTCCTGTATTTCATATATTTTTTGACTGCTTTCCACTTTACACCCTGAATATGTCATTAAGGATAGTTTACTAAATTAAATGTAGAGCCTAATAACATTATTCTCGGCGAGAATTGCGGAATGAGGTGATTTAGGCAGTTGGGACCTGTCTTTGCCTTTGTGTAGAAACATTGCAACATACTTGTCAAATGAAGTTTCACATGCTGGGTGTGTCCCTATATGTAATTACAGTACCAACTTTATTAACATTTTATTGGGATGTTTCATATGTAATTACATTTTTGCCAACCTACGTGTCTTGATTTTAAATTTTAAATGTGACATTGTCCAGTATATATACGATGGTAAATATACCATCGTAGTTAGAAGTTAGAAGTTGATTTTCTTACAGTCAACTTTAAGAAATGACAAATGTTCAATTGTAAATTCAAATTTACGTACTGAGATCATACTGAAATGAGTTAATTTTAAGTGATGCTGCATGATAATAAGGTACAAAAATTACAAATGGAAATGACTGCTGGTACATTCAACTTCCCTTATAAGTAAACTTCTCAAGTGTTCTCATGAGTTGATTGTAAAGCAATCCAATAAGAAATACAACTTTTACGGCAGGGAATAACTTTAATACGTTCTGCGCGTCACTGTGATTATATCCATTCTGTTACATAGCTGTGCCCATATTTATTATAATTTCTTTTCGTTTTAAGGAAAAGAACAATTGTACTAACTGTCTGTAATTTTGTGCAAATCTTAATTATACTTTTTGCCATTCCAGGATAGAGGAACACTGGATGGCATCCGAAGGGTTCTTTTCGGCAACGGTTTCAAATTCTGGTTACATCGTTTACTATTCCTGGATGCTTTATCATACTTATCACACGGCACCCTGAGCATATCACTGCAGAGATACATTCTGATAGATGTTGATGATATATTTGTCGGCCGCAAAGATACCCGTATGACGGATGATGACGTAGAGGTAAGCCGGTGTTACTTACGTACGTAGAGTACTATTTGATTCTGTATTTATTTCTAATACTACCAGAAAATTCAATATTATTTGTTTTACTAAGAATTGACTTATTGGCACTGTTTTAATTATTGTTGTATTTTTTACTATTGAAATTGTGGTTCACATTGAAATTATCACAATTTGTTTACTCTATTTTGTAATAGTATATGTGAATAACTTTCAGGTTAGTTATTGTGCCAAGTTTATATTGTAAAGGTAAAACTTGTAAAACAGATGGCTGATGTAATTGTCTTCTTGAAAACTGCAATGGCCAGGTGTCTTATAGCTTGCTTATAGACAGAGTGATTTACGCAACTCCCAAAATACCCAACTGCTATTATTAAGTATCAACACATACTATAGTATTAGTAAACAGTGAACTTGAGAAAGAAAATCCTGACTTTGTAAATTTAGATGTACTTTAAAGTGGGATAATAATAGTACAAATTATGGGGATTCGGTAAACATGCCGAGAAAATGGGGAAATTTAAAAATGTATTGACAGCTACGAGATGGTAATACTTATAAAAGGAAAGTTTGCCAAGTTATTTGCTACTAACACGTGATATTTCATGTTTTATTTATAATTTTTGCAGGCATTACTCAGTTCTCAAGATCGGCTTCAGCGATTGGTTCCGGGATTTCGGTTCAACTTGGGCTTTTCGGGATTTTATTTTAATACTGGCTCCAAGTCTGAAAACCGGGGAGATGTATTGCTACTGGGTAAGTCAAGTGTGGGTATTTATAAGAATTGAAGTGTATTTTTGTGGTCATTGCTATCTTCTGGTTTCTCTCGCGCTTAAAATAAATAAACTTTTTGTTCTATATTTTGTCTTCCAAATGCACAAATCATTCATTTATTCCACATGTTACATTGTAATGCTGATAATAGTGTCAATGTTTCATATCACTCGTTTTTATGTGTATTAAAGTAAAAATATTCCTTAAATTATTGATGGTTTTATAATAATAAATCTGATATTTAAATGCTTTATTCTGCTCAATATTTCAATTGTTTAAAATCTATTTCAGAAAATGTGGAAAAATTCTGGTGGTTTTGCCACATGTGGAGACACGCACAGCCTCACATCTTCAATAATGTCACTGAACTGGAAGAGGAGATGAAACGAAACAGACAATTTGCCAAGGTATTATTATTACACATTATCTTTACTTCTGTGAGTTTTGTAAAACAAATTCCTCTCAAAATAATCTGTTAATATTGCAATATTTCTTTTGCAGGAGCACAATATACCTGTTGATTCGGGTTACTCAGTGGCTCCTCATCACTCAGGGGTCTACCCCGTGCACGAACCCCTGTACGAAGCGTGGAAGAAGGTTTGGAACGTGAGGGTTACGAGCACCGAAGAATATCCGCATTTAAGGCCGGCTCGTCTTAGAAGAGGATTCATTCATCGCAACATTATGGCAAGTTGATTTTGAATAAATCCATGCGGATTAACCAAAAATATATTCCATATTTTCCCATTTAAATTTATTAGTACATCCATTTTTTGTGGTTTCAACTATTAGATAATTGGTCCTATTACTTTGTTTTAAATGTACATGTATTGATTTATTATTATGATTTCAGTTCTTAATCAGCTACTTTTGTTTACTTGATAGGTAATGCCAAGACAAACCTGTGGTTTGTATACTCATACAATCTACATTGACCAATATCCTGGTGGAAGGCAAAAATTGGAAAGCAGCATCCATGGTGGTGAACTTTTCCAAAGCATCGTGCAAAATCCGGTAAATAAATATAATTTGATGATCCATTTTGATTCCTTGAAATGTTTGTGTTCACTTTAAATCTATCATTTGTCTTAACAGTTGCAGAATTTTCTAAATATATTGAAATAATATTCTTCATGTTTGTCTCAATTTAGATCAACATCTTCATGACACACATGTCAAACTATGGCAACGATCGATTGGCTCTTTTTACCTTCGAATCAGTGATCAAATTTGTCCAATGTTGGACCAATCTTCAATTACAAAGCATACCTCCGTTACAACTTGGCGAGAAATATTTTCATATGTACCCTGAAGAAACGGACCCCGTTTGGATGGTATAATAACATTGTGTTACTTTTTATATCAATTACAATTATTGTATTTGATCTTAATAAATGCTATTGTAGAATCCCTGCGATGATAAACGACATCAAGCCATCTGGAACATCAAGAAATCATGTGACCAGTTGCCGCGGTTCCTGGTCATCGGCCCGCAAAAGACCGGTATGTCTTATTTTTTCCCCCTGCATTCTGCATTTAGATGTAAATTGGTTTAATTGGAGTTTTCTTTCTGTAATATTTCAGGTACTACTGCATTGTACACATTCCTTTCAATGCATCCAGCAATCATCAGTAATTACCCAAGTCCCGAGACTTTCGAAGAGGTTCAATTTTTTAACGGCAAGAACTACTTCAAAGGTCTTGATTGGTAAGAATGGATACTTTATATTCATCACATATTTCTGTATTTAGACACATTTAATAGTATGTATGTTTGATCCGTCAAGGTACATGAGCTTCTTCCCAATTCCCCAAAATTCAACCGCCAAGTTCCTGTTCGAGAAGAGTGCCACTTACTTCGAAGGGGAGTTGGTTCCAATGCGTGCAGCTGCCCTTTTGCCGAGGGCCAAATTAGTTACCATTCTCATTAGTCCGATCAAAAGAGCATATTCATGGTACCAGGTAATGGTCATGTACACGGTATTTGCTGTAATAGCTGCGTGAAGTCAATATTTTAATTGGAGCTAAACTTTTTAGCATATGAGATCTCACATGGACGAAATGGCACTCAATTACACATTCTATCAAGTGGTGACTGCAGATGAGAAGTCTTCGAAACGACTCAGGGAACTTCGCAACCGCTGTCTCAATCCCGGCATCTACGCTCAGCACCTGGAACGGTGGCTCACTTATTATTCTCCTCAGCAGGTACACTGAAATTAAAACTGCTAATGCTTGCATTATCATTATTAAGGATGTGACCGGCTGAAGTAGTTTATACTATAAAATCTCAATTTTACATTTGAAAGTTATTTTCAAACTTATTACAAACTTCAGTTTTTGTAACTTAAGTGTGTTCTCTGCAAGAATTTAATACAGTATGTACTTATTTTCGTCCCAGCTGATGATTGTAGATGGTGAACAATTGAAGACTGATCCGGTAAACGTGATGAACAAATTACAAAGGTTCCTTAAGATCAAACCTTTCTTTGATTACGCTGATCACCTAAGGTAATGCGAACATCTGAAGTAAGTACTATAAAGAATGTTAATGATTAAAATAAATCTATGTTCCGAAGGTTCGATTCGAAAAAAGGTTTCTTCTGCCAAGTTGTGTCGGACGATAAGATGAAATGTCTCGGAAAGAGTAAAGGCCGGCAATACTCTCCTATGGACCCGATTGCAGTAAAATACCTTCAGGTATGTATAATGTGTTGTTACTTTATTTGTCACATCATAATCCTAACATCATTTGTTTTTGATACACAGACTTTTTATTTATCGCACAACGTGGCTCTGTCTAAACTTCTCACTCGCATCGGTCAAGCTGTCCCAGACTGGCTTCAAAAAGATCTCTCTGATGGACAATGACTAACCGCCGGTTATACGCTTGCCAATTACAGGTAATATAGTTAGGTTGTTGTCAGTGAATTGTTTGAAAATGATTCTAATTAACTCGAAATATTAATACGAGTGTTGTACCAAAAGTGATGCACATGTGAGTAGAACTGTTTTAATTAACAGAGGTCCTTCAAAATACGCGAGTTAGTAAAAGCTCTGCAGTAGACAGTCTGAAGGGTATTGGACATATTTATAAGAAATTATAAATTTTCATATAAGCAAACGATAAGAGATATTTCACTGATTCCCTATAAGACAATATTTATATAAGAAACTGATATAAATCTTATAAGATTGCAATCATACCATATATTTGTGCATTTTTCTTATGCGAATCCCATCTTGTATGAAACGAGATACTTTATCGTATAAAATCTTATAAGATCCTATAGGTTTCAAACATCTTATATAAGATGTTATGCTGTAGTTCCTTGTGGGTTATAACTACTTGTGTAATTTGAAGATACTGTGTCAATTGTTGAAACAGTCCTGCTCGCGTTTGGCACAACAGTGTTGACATCCAAACTGTGGTGTTTAATAGCTTCGAAGCTGATGGCTACGATTGGGAACAGTCGGGTTACAGCCTTGCTGCACAGAATGGTGATCTCTAACAACCTTAAGGATGATTTCCAACATGTCCCAATAGATGCTTGATGCACAGGGGCACGGTGGGCTCGAAACAAAGGCTGTTTGGCGTGTCGTTTACAAAGGAGGGAAGTAGGAATTATGTTTACCGATTGCTCATTGTGAAAGCTACCAAAATGAATGGACACCAGTGAAATTGAAACCTCTGAGAGGCGTGCACTTGAAACAATTGTTTTCAATGACAGTGGGGAGGGAGAGACTCTGACAGAGGTGTTTCTGCGGACCAACGTGTACAATCGTTTGCGAGGAATAGATCGCGGCAAAGTGCCGCACGGGGTTAATCAGGGATAGAGTGTAGAGTGTGATGTTTATAACATGATTAGCATGATACGTAGTTGCGATCATACAAGACCAATCAATGTTCATATTGCGCACTAGTTGTTCGCTTTTTTGTAAACCTTTCTTATTTTTAAGTTGCGCAGCGTAACATTTTTGCACAAATTTCAGTAAATTCCTGAAAATTTTATAGATTTCTGCAACGTTTGCCTGGAAATAATTGACACGCACTTTGAAATGATTTGTAGTTAGATATTCAATAAGAAATGCATGTAATATGGTTTTCCATAAAAATAGTCTTAAAATGACATATTCAAATATCCTCAGTATATGACTTCAAAACATATATTTTGTTAATTGGTTTTGAGTAATATCAGTGATAAATGCTTATGTGATGCATTGTTTTCAATTTATATGCAACTATTAGAACCTATATTTTCATTAGTTTAGCAAAAATCAGAATAAACAGAAATAAAGTTTTGGTAAAAATAAAATGTTATTTTATTGGTTCCATGAGATTATAAATTTAAATGATTTATTATGTGTCTAATACTTTAGCATACAAATGGAAATGATCACTGATTCACCTCAATAATATCACAATTACAGTTATGGAAGTTTTATATAATATTTTGTAAACAAGTGTCATAAATGGAATACATTTAATGGAGTGTTTGGAAATAAACTAATAATAAACATTTGGTATTATTACATTTAAATCAATGTAAGTGTTTTGTCATTTATTTCCAGGCAAATTTTGTATGATGCTGTTGATATTTAATAGATGTTCACTTGGTTGGAATGAGACATTTCAATCTAACAAGTGTTACATCTATGTAAATTTCTCAATTTTGAAATATATTTGAAAGGGTTTTAGTTTTATTGCTTTTAATTTTTATTACATACAAATGTGCACAGTAATATTTCTCACTTGAATTTGCTTGTAAAGTGTTTCATACCCTGATCTTTTGTTTTCTCCATAAAATACATATAATTATTTATATGCTGGCAGTTTTACATATAGGCATTGCTTTTTCTTTTCCAACCATTTGGTGCATCCAAATGGAATTTGTCACTTGTTTTAAACTTTTAAACTTGAAAATAACTAATTTAATTTTGCCTATAATGCCTCTCATATTGAACAAAGCTTTCTTCTCTAATTACAACAACATTTAACATAAAATATATATATGCTGCAATGCGAAAATATTCCTGAATTTGTGACACTGAAGAAATGTTTGCTCTTGATAGTTTTATATCACGTTTTTTCTTTCTATACTACTACCACAATGAAATTATAGTGATATTTGAAAGTTTTGCTCATCTCTAAATCTTAGTACAGCTGTACAAGATGGCACGCAACAAATATTTAAATATTTCTCACACGGTTTGTTACAAGAGACAGTGTGTAGTTTTGCAAGCCTCAATCCCCCTGCAGTGCTTCCAATTTTCACAAATGTTCATGCATGTTGTATTTGTTTAGAGGCAATTACATAATGCCTCTGAATTCACCAATTTGACACATGTCCTAACTAATATCATATAGCCAAAGTATTTGCTGAAAACAAAAACAGTAGATAGAAGCTACCTTGTGGTTGCTTACTCATATGTCAGCTCTTATTTAATATAGTAATACTATTGTAAAAGGTTTTTCACCAACATATGTATAAGTAAAATGGGACTTGAAATCTGATACTTCTTCTATCTTTCAATGCCAGCAATGAAGAGTTGGTATTTTTATTTTTAAATAATTGCACTGCAAGTTCAATTTGGAACAGATTGGCATATTATTTCATCAAAAGTAGTTATTTGTATTGCAAATTCAGAAAATTAACTTAAAATCCCAAACTGTTACATGAGTAGGATAATTATACTAACATAAAACAACTTCAAAGTAGAACATAAAAAACAACTTCTAATTAAAGTATATGTATTAGTTTTCTATTTTATATTTTAATGGGTTTGTGTGTTCAATATGTAAAGTTGTATATATTTCATTTGGGAAATTGTATTTCAATTAGGCCTAGTAACAAAAATATGCTCATAATTATCCACATTTCTGCATTATTTAATGTTTTTCTGTAGATGATTTATAAAATTTTACGTTAGGTACTGTGTTGTAAGTAATAAGTTATATAATGGGATACAAGTCTTATGTTTTGTTTTTTAACAATGGATTTCTTTACAGCCAACTGAATAATTACTACATTTCCCTTAAAGTCAAGTTACAATAAGGCAGCTAGCTAAATGCAGATTTGAAGAATGTATAGTTACAATTAAAATTAATGTTATGGCAGCTTTTTAGAACTGTGCAGCAGTTTACAAAATACTTTGTTCACCAGCTTTTAAATAACTGTTATAACGAATTTTATTTTACTTTAATAATTTGAAGAAAAATGTTTTTAAATGCGGTACACAATAGTATTGCATATACAGGGTATAGTATGTAAATTAGCTGGGTTTACCGATGCACATTTTATTGATTGAAAGATAAAAGATATGTCATAGTCAAGTTACATTTGCACTATGAAACTGTATGAAAAATACAGTATATTGTTAGGAAATGTAGCTGTCCATATTGTTGTCACTCACATATCATTAGAAACTTTCATTCTACATGTGTGATGTCATTAAGCTTTCACACACTTTGTATTGCATTTACACGTATAGGTTATGTCTAATCATAACTTAATATTCTAATTTTTTGCTTCATTTCAAACAGCTAAACTTATATTTTATGCTTAATAATCTTTTAATACTCAGCTATATGTATTATAATTTAGTTCTCACAGCCTAATTATGTAGTTGCAAATGAATTGCAGGAATTTCTTAATGTAATTTGTACGCGCCAAAAAAAAGCTGTTCAAGTTTTTGATAATTTTTGCAATTGTTGTGCTATCTATTTTAACAAGAACATGTGCTAGCAAAGGAACATCCATAAATAATGCCACATTTTTATTATTACTATGTTTGAATCATGATTTTTTAACTGAAAATTTCCAATAAGTTAATGTGCAATCCATTCATAACTGTTTTAAAGGTGAGCTAACATGGTTTTGTAAAATTTCCTGAAACCTAACTTACACAAAGAAAAACCATTGAAAAGGAAGTCTTGCACAAAAGCAAATTATCTGTGAAAATTTACCTAGTAAAAAAGTTATTGGCACTTAAAATTCGATGGGGTAATTACGATAGAAGGTTGGCATATGCTTGCCGACCTTCTATATGGCAAACTGTAAAACTTGAAGTGCTAATAGCGTTTATACTAATTTCCACATATATTGTTTTCATTGTTTTTATTTGCACATTTTAATATTCAAGGTACCGATCAGTTCACCAAAAATTGATAACATCATATTTGAAGATAGTGTGTTTTGTATTATATATTTATAACAATATGTGACAGCGTTAATGGATGTTCCATGCAGTTGTGGACACTTGCAGCCATTTTGATTTGCTACATTTTTCCTGGCATTGCAAATGAATCGAAGACTTACATGTGTCAATTTTCAAATCCTGTTGTGAAAAATGCTTGGGTGTAATTCTAAATACATGATATATCTCAATAAGAAATTAGTTTTCCAAGATAAGCTGCGTGAAACGTATATGTAAATATAATCGTAGTGATTAATAGGCATTATACAAGTGGTATCGTTAAGAAGTGACTATACGTACCACACGAGTTTAGGGACCAATATGGCTGCAGTTGAATGAAACTGCAGCATTTCCTTAACTTTGTCTAAGCATATATGTTCAGTGTTTGTAAAAAGAAATGTCCACTTGTTGCAGCACATGACAGCATCTTATTATACATAAATAACTAATATTGCTTTTACCTTGTTAGATTTTAGTCTATAGCTCCACCAGTGCTTAATTGTTTGCCATTTTGCCCACCCATGTGTTCAAACTTAAAGGTGAACTGACAAGGTTTTGTAACATACCCTGCAAAGTGTGCAATTCTATGGAATTGATGCCTATAAAACGATTGGCAAAAACAAACTTTTTTTTAAAAATCGTCACAGTGTCCTGTTTTTGGAGAAATTTTAATTTTCAGCCAATGAGGCCAAGTGCCTCTGCAATTTCTGTCAATGCCAGAGCTCCAATGTACATATCTCACAAATGTATACTACCCCCATACACTCCACATATATGAAACTAAATAATTCATATCTGTGGCAATAATGCTTCAAATGACCTCAAATTTTCGGACAATGTTCCTAAATAAGTGGCAATCGAATGCAAGCTTTTTCAGGGTACGTTGCAAAACCTTGTCAGTTCACCTTTAAGACGATGTAACAGCAGCACATATTTGCCACGTGTTTTTACTTTCCATGAAAGTTTGTGACAACACGAGCTCCAAAAAAAAAACAAATCAATTGCCATTTGCATCTGTCACGTGACCAAAACTATACCGTGGATGTAGATCCAGTAGAGAGGTGTATAATTAAGTGTGTTGTCTGTACCACGTAGGTATATTTATCATATAATGTGCGGTTTTTCTTTCCTTTTTCTGGATTTTAATTTTGATGCAATGAAGTATACGCTGTTCAATTAATTTATATAGAGACTTTCGTGAAACTGTTTCCGGCTATCATGCGTGGGTTCCCCTAAATGAATGAAATGTGGTGTAAAACATCATCTAGTAGTGGGAAAGTTCTTCTAGCAGAGCTGCAAAGTGTTTCCAATTACTTCCTATTGGAATGCATTCAATTTGAATTAAGGTAGCTATAAGAGCAAAATCTGAGCTAAGTGACTGGTTTTGAGTTGTCTGCTAAGAATGCAAATATTCATTGAGTGGTACCCACTATATAGCAGTTATTATAGTACTGCCAAATTTCATTTCAGTTCTCTATTTCCGGTTGTCATTATTTTTAAAAAAATGTGATTATTTTATTGCAAGGAATAAAGAAAAATTGATATACTACACCAAATGGTCAATTTGTGTGTTGTTACTGTGGAAATGTTTCGTATTTTAATGCAAAACTATGCAAGCTCTGCTGTAATTTTAATGCCGGCCATTTTGTAACCTCAATTGGAATCCATTCAAAGGCGGACAGCAGCAATGGAAGTTGATCAAAGTCTGCTGCAAGAGTGCAGGCAACGTGCAAAACTTTTCAAGAAAATCGGCTAGCTTTGGGATTTATTGTAGCCGCAGCAGTAGAGTCGGAGCAACCAAAGTATATAGCTCATTGGTCGGAGCACGCAGAGTCAGTTCAGCACATGTGCATGTGTGGGACCTGTGGTCGTGGCAGACTATCCTAACTTCAAGCAATTGCAACATGCCTGTCTCTGGAAGTTTTCTTTGTTGTCCACAATTTAAGCAAGTTTCATTCAATGACTACACAGTTCAAACTTTAGAGTTGTTGATACTGATTCCAAATCTAATTTTGGAACTTTTCTATCATGGGAACACCGATCAGGTGAACTGACATGGTTTTGGTTTACTGCCTATTCACAAGTTTCTTGGAAAATGTTTCACCTATGCGCCGATAGGTGGCATCAGTCACCCGACATTTTGGTGCTGTTGCTGCCTACAGCCAATGAGCGGGAGCGGA
Source organism: Glomeris marginata (assembly GCA_034696005.1). Classification (NCBI taxonomy): domain Eukaryota; kingdom Metazoa; phylum Arthropoda; class Diplopoda; order Glomerida; family Glomeridae; genus Glomeris; species Glomeris marginata. The sequence goes on along the minus strand of JAQFZQ010000222.1, from coordinate 30,938 downwards.
GGCAATCGAGCCAGGAAAGTTTTCCATTCCAGAACGAAAACGGCACACCAAGGAGTTAGAGTAGATCCCTTGATGTAGACAAGGGACCAGTAGAATGAACCTTGATGTAGAGAGTATGGCCAATTAATGTTATGGGCGCCGCCATCTAGCAGCGGAGAGTGTGGCTGTTGCGGGCTATTGTATTGATCTTAAGAATTGAGGAGGAGCAGCCGTAGCTCAATGAGGGCCCCACTCCTATACTATTTCCACCCAACTATTCAACTAATTTTGGCACCACCTCTCTTGTTCACCCTCCATCAAATGGTGGGTGATTTAAATACACCCGCGAATGGAAGCCGTCCTGCACATTTAAGCTATGCTCATTGTTATCATTGTAATCCTTGATTGTAATATCCCTGGAATAATCGAACTCTGCAGCTTGCTCGGCATTCAAATTTGAAAATGCAAAAGAAATGGTGCAGCCAATCAGAATTCATATGTCGATTGCAGCGCCACTAAGTGGTGCTTATCATGCTTGCCTGACACGGCCATGAAACTGTTGTATCTTTCAGTACATTTTTAAATTAGACGAGACTCGATATCGAATTGCTACCATGGCATCTTCCTTGAACTTGGAAGGAACTGTACGTAAAAGTCTGTCACAAACTTTACATCGAATTATATATACTGTACTTTATATAATTATTTTTATTATGGTGCACAGAAGATATCAAAAGTTGGGGAGAATTTGCAAGGTGATGGCATAATTTTGCATAAGAGTGACCATCCTTGGAAGCCATATTTTAACTGTTATGAACCGCATTTGCAAGATACTGTGGTACTGTTATTTTTTCCCATATACAATACCGTGAAAGTGGTATACTTGAGACAAAATGACATACTTGCATGTTGACTCGATATCCCGTCATACATATAGAGTCAAACTTCGATAACTCAAACCTGAGTTATAGATAATAATGGGAAAATGATTTATCGAATGACACAAAAATGCTCAATAACGCTGAAATTTTCGTTTATTTCACAATGCATGAGAGCATACAATGCCCTCCACAATTATTGGGACGCCTATATACATATGACATACCTTTAAACAAATAATTCAGGGTTACATGTTCCGAAATGAATACATAAATTACTCAATAATGACTGCTGTGTAGGGGGCAAAGTCTCCAGCATGACATGTAACACAAAATTTAATTTTAAAATGAATCCACCATCAGACATTTTGGCTGTTCATTATTCATGGGACAATGAAAGGTATCAACGAATTTCAAACATATCAGTAAGCATTGAAGGTTAAGGTTCTTAAGAAATTAGTGAGCCATGTGCATAAGAGTGTTTATCTAGAATTATGTGATCAAAATAGGCCATCATGTCACTAAAGCATAAAGAAGCACATTTCCTCTCGGGGACATCATCATCCAGCTAATTAAAAATAATTTGTCAGAGACATTGCACAGACAGAACTTTACAATACCAAAGTCTACTGTCCATGGTATCATTCAACTGGATCTGTAAAGAATAAAAGCTCCAGAGGAAGAAAATCAATCTTGACTCAGGGCCGGGGATAGGTTTTGAGTATTGTCCGAGAAGTTAAGAAAACAAATATTTGTGCAGCTAATTTAGCAGCAAATATGAACACTGCAACTGGCAAGAATGTCAGTGCATCCCATGTTAGTCGAGCTGTGTGGAAGCAACAGTTTAGACTTTGTACACTAACAAACAAACCTCTGATCAGCAAGAAAAACATGAAGGAAAGGTTGACGTTTGCAAGAGAGCATAGGAAGACCATTAGAGTTTTGGAAGAAACTATTTTCTCTGATGAATGCAAATTTAAAAGAGAACCGACACGGTTTTGTAAGGTACTCTGAAAACAGACTATTACACGAAGTAAAACAGAAACAAAGGGGGAGTTGAAACGAAATCTCTGAAAATTAATATTGCTTAAAAAACCATTGGATATTGCATAAAAAGCTTTGTAAACAACAATGTAAGTCTCAAGCATATGGATACAGTTTATAAATATTTGTGCTGCAAATAACCCCATATGTGTGTAACGTGGGACAGGTGATTTAAAAATATAACATACAGCAAAAAATAATGTTCTGTTTGCTTATGGTGCTATTATCAGTTGCCTATGTTTTCTGCCATATACTTAGTATAAAGTTTTTGCTTCCAAAACATCTTTCGAAAGTTGAAAAGTTTCTCACGTTACACACTTTTATAGGTACATTTGTATTGCAAGTTGTATTTCACGGCTATATGTTGACAATGCATTTTATCATAAAATGTAAATTAATCTCTATAGAGAATGTCAAGGCAAATCCGAAGCATTCTCAACAGATTAACATTAGGAAATCACATGGTTTTTGTTGCACACCTGCTCACCTCGTATGTATGGGATGAAGATAAAATGGCCTTATTTGCCAACATGCTTTTTGAAAGGGTGAGAATTTATTACTTCACTTTACGGTCGCTCTAATGTTTCGATATATGGCCAAAAAAACTATGTACGTAAATGGATCATGTGCATGGCAACTAAACGTTGGACACATTTTTTAAACCAGGGCCTGTGTGGTTTTATTACATGTTAAATGCTTTATTCAGAACCTTAGCAGTTTGGTTTTTCTTTCAAATGTGCGTTTTCAAGTCGAAAATTAATTATTTGCGTAATTTATCCAATGGGTTGGAATGTACAGAAGTTTTGTTAATATACGGCAGTTCGCTTTACATGCAGCCATGTTTACCTTAACGTATATAGGCCGTAGAAAGCGAGGTATACATATACAGGGTGAACCAAAAGTCTGGGCCTTGATTTATATAAATAAAACGGTGGCAATTGAATTAGAATAAAAACTATCTCACAGTTGAATAGGAAGTCACATGCGCGGAATCAGAAAAGCAAATCGCACGTGACCTATGACGTCATCTTCAAAGTCATCCAAGTTCTAACTTTTGAACCGTTGAAGATGGGACACAATTTCGAATTAGGCGACACATTCCATTTAGTTAATCAAAATTAGTTTCAGAAAATTTGGTACATTAGTAAACTGTACGCCGATTTTTGGAAATATGTATTATGTGTGCTGCAGTGAAGCGACGCCTAGTTTACTAATGGTTGTAAGAAGTGGACTGCTTGGCATGTATGAAAATAAACCAGAGAAATGTAGCAGCAACCTGTCCTAGGTGCTAACCCTTAGTAAACGAGGCGTTCCTTCACTGCAGCGCACAGCATCCATAATGGATCCCGCATTTCAAAAATTGCTGTACGGTTTATAAATGCACTAAATTTTCAGAAAATACTTTTTATTAACTAAATCGTATGTGCTCTTCAATCGTCTAATTCGAATTTGTGTCCCATCTTCAACGGTTCAAAAGTTAGAACATGGATGACCTTGAAGATTACGTCATAGGTTACGTGCGATATGATTTTCTGATTCCTCGCATGTGACTTCCTATTCAACTGTGAAATAGTTTTTATTCTAATTGCCACCGTTTTATTTATAAAAATTAAGGCCCAGACTTTTGGTTCACCCTGTATATGTGCACTAGTGTACGTTAATTTAAATTGTAAAGTATTAATAAATTTTGTAGGCAATAGGTGAACCAAAGTATCGCACGGCTTACGCCAAGATGTGCAAAGAGTTGGCTCTGATGAGGGTTGCAGCAACTAGCAATCCAGATGAAGCTGTGCAATTCCGAAAACTTATAATAAATCGATGCCAGAAAGAGTTTCAGAAAGACAATCACCACTTGTTGGGGCGAATCCTTCAGGAACAGAAGAGTAAAATGGACGACGAAGAGAAACTGATCAAAGAGTTGGAAGAGGCTCAAACAAAAGCCAGTCACCGTTCATTGGGCAATATTCGGTACCTACTGCAAGCTTGGAAATCTTAAAACTGGCCATTTTTCTTAAATGTTGCGGGCGTTCTGTTCACCTTTTCAGTTTTATCGGGGAACTTTTCAAGTTGGGAATGCTTACGGTGAAGATAATGCATGAATGCTTATATAAGTTGATATGTGCCGGCAACGAGGACACTTTGGAGTGTCTATGCCGCTTGCTGACTACGATAGGAAAGGTGTTAGAAACCAGTAGAAGTCGTAGGAATGAGGTTACAATGGTGCCTGGAATGCAATTATGTTAATTTTACGTGTCCAGTGAGCCATACTTTTATTTCTGGTTGCAATACTACTTGTAGCCTAATGCTACTCAAAGAATGGACAATTACATCAATGTCCTTAGCAAAATAGTTGAAGAAAGGAAGACCTCTCCTCGAGTTCGTTTCATGATACAAGATGTTTGTGACTTGCACAAGGTAAAAGAATCCCTTCTTAAATTAATCAATGCATTCGTTATGACATGAAGGTACAACTTGTATTTTCAGAGGCATTGGGTGCCTTTGAGGCCCGCAGATATGATTGGTAAACTAAAATGCTTAGCTATAGTTAGCTGAAGGGTAAGAATCAAACAATTAACACCCTTATACATAGTTATCCTGCCAGTTTGTGATGGGTTTTCTCTGGGTACTCCGTTTCTACCTAGGGATTCGCTGTGGGCCCTGACAAAATCGTGCATCAAAAATGCTTGAATTGTAACCCATGTACGAGTCCCTGGACTGTGGGTTAACGCACTTGCGTGCTAGGATAGTGATAGGTGAAGGAGGGCCCCCGCGTTAAGACGCTTTAATAGTGTATGTACGTACAACCTAGCATCACATTTCAAGTTTTAAGAACTTTTGTGATAAAAACAAAAAACGCGTTCCCTATATAAAAGAGGTTCTTCAACAAGAAACTTTGGCTATAGGTGACATGCCACCATATACGTATATACCATGTTGTTCGATTCTTACCCTTCTGCTGTAACAAAAATTTGTGATTACTGCATGTGACAGTTTTTCATTGTAGATTTCAGTTTAATGGGCAACCCTATTATGAATAAAGATCAGCTGCGAAGACTTTGCGACTCTTCCATAGATGCGTATCTTGATCACCTGGAATTTCAGGTAGGTGCATGTTCATTAACGAAGGTATAGTACGTAACAAGAGTGGATCGAATCATCCACTCTTGCATGGCAAGTGCCACAATGAGGTTTATTTCATTTCTCTTGCAGGATGTTGTGCAGACTGTGACCACGATTTGCTCAGCCACGACAATTTCCCATTTTTTGAATGTAGCAATGAACCGTGTATTCACGACGACAAGCGACAACAGACTTCACATAGGCCAACTCTTGCACCATCTACTGAAGATGAAAGTGGTGAGCGTAAAACAATTTACGGACGAGTAAGTACTGCCGCGCAGGTGCTTGGAAATTGGAAGTGTTTGTGTCTTAATCGATGGTAACCGGTGACATGGCTTAGGTTGAGTGTGATTCTCTGCACAATGGTATACCAAGATGTTGACACAAAGATGTTAGATTATTTAGGGGAAGTCGTTAGTCACACTATGATCGATGGCACGGTGTCGTTCAGAGCATTCACGGACACTTTGCACCCTTTCGTCGCAAGTGGATTTGCGATGACGTGCATTACAAGGGTAGTGCATCATTTGAAGAAGGCCACTGTAAGCTTATTTCTATATTAAACTCTTCGAAATTTATATGCGTGGGCTAACTCTGTGTATCCATTGTTTTATTTCAGAGCAAGTCCACGGTTTCAGAAATGTGGCGTGACTCGTTGTTGATTCTATCGAAATTTTTAGGCCAAGGAAAAAGCACACCTCCGGTATGCTGGAGTAGTTAATTTAACTCATAATATGGTGCTCTTTAAAATGTTGGATTGTTATCTACAGGAATTGCAGTTCCTCACTATCACTGTGAAAAGGAACGTTTCATTCTCATCGACTAGCACTTCAACAAGGGCTAGGCGATCGCATTTGGTTCCTCCTAAGGATGAAATTATATTCACAAAGTATACAGGATGGTTTTATTTGAACATATCATTTTGACAAAATACTTCATTCATGTTTAGATTTATTCCACTAAAAACACTTGATGGGTCAGATTTAGTCAACTTGACCCCACTGTACTTAGAACTGAAAGACTGTGATACAAATGTTCCCGCAATAAAGTCACTTTTGCAAGCGGTTATAAAGGATGACCGTAAAATTATTCTGATTGACAGAACATTTAACAAAATTCTGGATACTGAAGGAACCAGAGGTGATAAACATATGGTTAACCGTATTCAAAATACTTGCCTGTATGTTCGCTAAACAATATTTTTCATGTTATTAGGTGCAAGGTTTTGGGCAGGAAACATTCACAACCTATTTTGCATTTTTGAAGATGACTATTCTAAATACCTGACGTATAAAGACGAACGGTGAGAGTGACAGGTTGACTATATAAGATGTTTCTGCACACTTTATAATATTAGTAATATGTTTTGTTTTTCATATGCAGAAGCATCACAGCAAGCCAATATCAAGTGGATGATTCAGTAGATATGCTTCAGAATTCTACAAGTGAAATAAAAATTGCCAAGGAAGCTGTAACGGAATTGACCAACTGCCTCCCACAAAGAGTTTTACCAATAACTGAAGCAAATATTGATATTATCCAGAATGTGTTGCATTGCGTCATCTGTAAGGGTAAGTTGAGAAATTGATTAAAAAACATGGGTTAAATTAGTCTTATATTTTACAGTATTTGCATTCATTTGTGTATAGGGTTCATCAAGCAGCCTGTTGTTGCATCATGTTGTCACAGCATCGTAGCATGCAAACCATGTTACGATTTATGGAAGAATGAGCAGGACACCAGTAATGAGATTCCATCACCCCAACCCCCATGTCCTAAATGTGGATTAAGAAGTGGAACTCACTTTGAAGTCTTAGGATTAGCCGAGATTTCCATGATTCTTGCAAATCACTTTCAACTTAAAACTGGGTACTCCAGCTGGTCACAAGACACACAACCATTGAAGAAAATGGGCAACTGCCCTGACAACCAATAATAACTCTTTCCACACTTGAATTTCCAGTCATGAGAGCAAGGGGTTTTATTGCCGACAAAGATAAGTGGGAGACGATTTTGCTGTATTCTTCTTCCACATTGTTATTGCTAATACATAATGGTTTTGAAAGTCTATTTGCTAGCCAATTTCAAAGGTCTGGAAAATTGTCATTAAAGTATGGAAAAGCTTTATAAAAGGTATGGAAATTTGTTCACGTCCTTTGTGGGAACCCTGTTTAAAGTTGTTATATTAACTATATATATTAACATATATGTGTGTCTTGATAATTCAATAAAATGTATACTGATGTGTAAAAGCCGCAGGCACTAATTTAAATTGCAATCTCCCGGATTGGACACAAGAGTGTACACTCTTGATATAGATATAGCTTATATTATAGGGACGTTGGCAGGTTATAAAATATTGTATTGCAAACAATATCAATGCATGATTTTTTAATTCTTTTAAGGTTTTTATTGTGAATTGTCGGAATTAAACATTCGAAATTTACAATTCAAAATTTTAAATTCTAAGTACGACGTTCGAAATTTGCGCGAAAATGGAGCAGCCAATCGGAATCCATACGTGGATTGGCCACCTGTCGCAGCGCCACCAGACGGTGATTATGGCGTTTGCCTGACGCTGCCTGTGAAACTGTTGCATCTTTTCCGCAGTCTGATCTTTTCAGCTCGTTTTTAAATTAGACTCCGGAAGAATGTTGAAGATGCCGATTAACAGTAATAAGTTAACGGACGGCCTTCTGGTCATTGCGTGTCTTTTAGGCGTGTGTTTACGATGGTTAGTGTCGTTATTCTCTTATTCAGGTAAAAATTTCCGTTTATTCGAATACATAAACTTTCATAAAAGTACAACCGGTACAACGGTTTTTTGTTTGTTGATTGCATCTTGGGGGTCTCATCTTTGTTTACAGGGCAAGGAAAGAAACCTATGTTTGGCGATTATGAAGCCCAAAGACACTGGATGGAGATTACCTATAATCTTCCTCCCAATGAATGGTACAACTTTATTTGCAAATTTCTGGAAATTAAGCATTTATTATAGGGCCTTTATTATACAATGTTCATAGTATATATGTAAATTATATTTTTATTATTTATTGCAGGTATTTTAATTCTTCCCAAAATGACTTGATGTATTGGGGTTTGGATTACCCACCTTTGACAGCATATCACAGTTTCTTATGTGGATACATGTAGGTATTTTAACTGCACAATTAAGATTTGCATTATAAAAAATGCAATGTTATAATTTTAATTTAGACAATGTAGTTTATGTAATTAATTTTTACTCCTTTTGTAGAGCAAATCTGATTAATCCTGGATGGGTTCAGCTGGAAACTTCCAGAGGATATGAAAGTTATCACCACAAGTTGTTCATGAGATATTCGGGTTTGTCATGTCATTGTCTAATTAAAAGGATTTAATGTTGACTTATTTATTACACAATTTATATATTTATCCTTTCTACTTTTAGTTATCACTTCGGATATTGTCATTTTCTTCTCGGCTGTTGTAATTTATTGGTATTGGTCATCCACTTTGAAACACGGGAAGGTATAGAAACAATACTTACACATTCTTCATAAATATTAATTCCATTATAACATTCAATTTTTATTTTGCGGCAATTTACTTAACAGGCATGTGCAGTTGCAGCAACTCTACTATATCCTGGTTTGATCCTCATAGACCATGGCCATTTCCAGTATCCTTTTAATTGCACAAGAAACTTTCTTAACTTACACTGTATGAATCCTCAATTAAGTCAGATATAACTGCATTAGCTTAGGTTTGTTAATTTGGGCCATTGCTGCCATCTGCAAAGGTCACAACTTGTGGGCATCATTCTTATTTTCATTGGCAATTAATTACAAACAAATGGAACTTTATCACGCCATACCATTTTTCTGCTATTTACTCGGGACATGTCTGGAGGAGGGGAGTTGGAAGTCGGGGTACAAAATGAATTTCATCTCAGTTGTCTGCATTCAGAGGATAAATATGTAATAATGATTGTATGATTTGCAGGGTTATAAAGCTGTTGAAAATCTCTTCTGTTGTATTGGCAACATTTTGTCTTTGCTGGCTGCCGTTTTTGACTTCGTACGAATCCGCGTACCAAGTTGTGAAACGTCTTTTCCCACTTGACCGTGGTTTGTTTGAGGTGATTATCTGAAATGGAAGTCTCCACATGTCCCGAAATACATTTTCATGAGTGTTGTATTTTATTTCATTGCATTTTCTTTTATTTTTAGGATAAAGTTGCAAATTTCTGGTGTTCGCTGTCCATCGTAGTGAAGTTCAAATCCTTGATGACCCAATCTACTTTGTCCTTGATGACGTAAGCTTATTTTATACAAACTCGTATGGAATTAGGAATGTAAATATGATACTAATACAGGTTTATTACGTTTTAATAGGTTGATTGTCACACTTTCATCTGTTCTTCCCTTGTCATTAAATCTGTTGCGGAATCCAAATGTCCATACATTCAAGTTATCATTGGTAAATAAAATGCAAATATTTAATATGTTAATAATGCACAACTTTATATTATAGAAATTCATTTTAACTGTTTTGTATTAGGTGAATTGTTCATTAGTGTTTTTCCTGTTCTCCTATCAAGTTCATGAAAAATCCATTCTTCTGGCTGCAATGTAAGATATTAAAATAAATATTAAAATACTAATTTATAAATTATTACATGTTTGGTAATTTGAACACTATTCTTTTGCAGTCCTGTTGCTCTGCTTCTACCTGAATATCCTCTGGCCTGCTTTTGGTTCCTGCTCATATCTGTTTACAGGTTAGTTATACCTAGTTTTATATTATTCGCTATAATAATAGTAAATAGTAATTTAGCATGGCCGTGTGATTGTTGGTTGAGACATTGGAGAGATGAAATTTAATCTGACAGTTCAGATATATAAACAGTGTTATACTGCGAGATTTATTATGTTAGTACTTAGTTAGAACATTCATTTGTTTGGAAATGAATATCGGAAGAAAAATAACTAAATAATTTAGTTATAACTATGAAATATGATAAACAGATTTAAAAAGTGTCCGTACATATAATAATATTCCTAATTGTATTTGTGAATATTGCATAATTTGCAATGAAATGATATGATTTGCAGTCTTTTCCCACTGATTGTCAAAGACAACTTGGTGTTGCCGTGCATTAGCACGTGTGTTTTATACTATACCATAGTTGGTAAAGCATATGTTGCAAGTGCTTGGAAAAACTTGGGCAATGAGAAAAAGATTGTTAAATTCACGGTAAGTGTTATGGTAAGGTGCAGCTCAAAGGAATACCAATGCAAACCTAATTATGTGTTGTAAAATGCGCTACACAAGAAATAGTCCCCAACTGTTTTGCATTTTGCTAAGTATGATGGACATTCCAGCTATTTGTCCACATGTAAAATTATACTGTATGAACATTTGTGAATGGAAATGAATATATTGCAATTGAATGTATTTGTTCAGTAATTGAACTTTATATTAGATTGGATTACGTTGTGGCACTTCTACCTACCTTTGCATGTATATGTGTTCATCCGCCAATGTGATTCGGCCTTGATTAGGTATTGGTATTACCTTGAGTTGCACCTTAGTATAGTACCAACTGTGACATTATGTGATGGGTTTTATGTTTATGCCTTAGTTCTTCTCATCCCTTATTGGTGCTGTGATTCAGGCTATTTTGGCTTTGAGCATTTCACCTCCAGCCAAATATCCTGATCTCCATGTATTAATCAACATCGAATACTGCTTTGTCCACTTTGTGCTGTTCACACTATATTTCCATCATTTGCAACTGCGTACATCACCGATTGCTTACAATAAAATCAAAATGAATTAAGTTAAAAATCATACCACACTTTGTAATTTTTAATTTGTACGGCTTCACCGTTGTTTATTTCTGTTTCATATAAAAATGTTTTTATCAATTTAAATACCATTTTGTCTCTATAACATATCAATCGAGTAAAATTATACTTGATATGCCCGAGATTTCATTATATATTTTAAACAGTGCATTGGGAAATGTACAGTGTCTCGCGATATTGATAATAGTAAATTAAAATGGTACATCATTCAAATATTTTTGCGGGATTTCCATGACCTTAATTCTTCCAAGTCTTCGTATTACATTTTAGTGCAGATGACGTTTGACAAATATTTCTGTTAACAAATGAGTATTTTAAAATACATATACTACAAATCCATGGCTATTGCAAAATCCCACGTTATCTATTATTTCCGTGGCTTTTTCTCAGGAAATCCAGCAATTCTATAACAGTATAGACACCCTGGAATGTATTGAAAGGTCTGTTTACCACTATGGTATCTCTTTTATGTTTTGCTAGTACAAAATATATAGTTTACTGTCTTATTCCAAGTTCAATGTTATGTTCAGCATTTCAACATTTAGAGTAAATCAGATTTAAGAACTTTTATACAACAAATACCATCAGCAAAAATAACATACGGATCATATGAATAGACAGTTTATATAGTTTATTATTTTACATGTTATTAAATATCCCATGACTTTAATTAATTTCCATGGAAACTATCTGAATTCTATTCCACACTTGCGCATTGTGCGGAATCATTATTTATACATACACTGGTAAATACGATTAATTTAATTCACAGGATACTGCATAATAAAATAGTTATTGTACTGTACAAGATATTTGACGCAGTTATAAACCTCATTTCGTTGAGTGGTTTGGAGCATTATAATCCACATAAACTCTAACAACTTCCCCTGAATAACGACGTTGACTGGGCATGAAATAAAAATCGGGTTGTAATCCAGATTTCCTTGCTGATGGGTCGTGGGTTGCGTACCCTTGTTGGCTGTAAGGACCTGGCCTTATAGGTCCTGAAACGGGTCTCGGCAAGCTTTCGCTCCTCCTCGAGTAATTAATCTGGGAAAGATGGTCATGATCCCCGTAATCCAGACCTTTTGGAGTTGACTTTGAGAGTGAAATGCTTTCAAATGGAGTGTTTGATGACCTTATGGCTGAAGGTACGCCGCCGGATAGATGCTTAGCGGCTTTGGCCGGGGTGTGCTGTTCCTCCCCGGATTGGAAGGCATCGTAACCGTAATTGCTGTTCCCACGAAACTCTCTAAAGCCAGGGTCAGAAATAAGTCGTTCCTGAAATAATAGACAAATTGCATGATTAGAATGATGATGTCCTAATTTTAAGATATGCCGACAATAATATTTGTGTCATTCTGAAAGTATTAGCCGCTCTTTATTTTAAAATGCAAAGCAGTTGTAAAGTCAAATGTTAGCGACCAATACTTTGAACATACATAATAAAGTATTGTTTAAAATTATTATTTTACAGCTTTGTATTTTAAAATAAAGAACGGCTATTACTTTCCGAATGACTTGCATAGAAGTTCAGTCTATCGCTGCACACAGAAAGTCGCACAAATTCATGATGTATTTTTCAATTGTAATCCCTCTTACAGTTTCCAGTATTTTTGTTCGTTAATAAGTATGATATAATATGCATTACCTTGGATACATGGGCCTTTTTGGACATCTTCACATGATGTACAGTGCAAATTATTTGAATTATTAATAATAATCCAAATGCGATTGCGACAGCGATTACGATATATATGACCAAGTCAGCATCAAGATGTGCACTTGCTAAAATACGAAACTATTTAAGAAACTATATGCATATCATACAGTACATTTTAGGTGAATTATACAGACCTGTGTTAACATCCATCAGAGTGTTATCTTCAACTAAACACGAGAAATGCAGCTATTGAGGTTATGTCGGTAACAAAGAATTTCTAACCCCATGTCCAATATATCATTTACCTTGAGGAGATTGAACTATTAGATATGCTGGATCAACCAGTAATTTTCCAAAAACTCCAGTTGATATGGTAACGTTGAGTATCTCCGTAATGTGATTCACGGTGTGTTTTACGGATTGATTTCCACGTCCGTCAACGTATATTGCCATTTTTGCAATCACATGTGATTCATTCTTCTCACTATACAAATGTTCAGAATAAATCAATGAATAAATGGCATAAAACTAATAAAAGTTTATCACAATTTTTACAAATGATAACAATGTAAATGATCAATGTAAATTTACCTGTCCAAGTTTGTGACTTCAACTTTATCCAAGCCTTTAATCTCACTCTCAAGTGCTTCCATCATCTGATAAATAACAATTTTATTTTAAATTAAATATAATTGCTCACTGCGTTGTGCCATATTTTACGGTCACTAACGTAATCTTGAAGCCTTTCTCGGATGAGCATTTTGAAATCGATTCCACGTTCAATTGCATCATCCAGTGGTTGGTTTGGCAAACGAATAGCAACGTAGTATACTGTTTTTGGGTCTGGTGTTGTTGTTTTTGGTGCGATTGTAGTGTCTGTATTTACTGTCGCCGGTGTGGATGTGACCGATACGACTGACGTGGTTGTTGGCACTGGTTCTGTAAATTTCCAAAAGTGTATATGGAAAAGTTGGCAATTTTATACATTTCAAAGTCAGCATTGGTGTTTACCATCAAATGCTGCTTTGGTGTCTGCTGCCAATCTGCTGTCAATGCAGATTTTTGTGTCGGAGACAGCGGGGGTTGACGAGTGTTTTCTGATCTTTTTGCTGACCGCGTTGTAAAGGCCACCGTTGTATGGAAACATTAAATACAGGCATGATGTGTCTGAGAATGCTAGATCCTGTAAAGAAACATACAAATACATTAATAGGCAATAATCTCTTTCAATTATTCTATAAAAATTTTGTATTATTTGCATTTTTATAGAATTTTTGTGTATGCATTATGAGTAATTTTTAAATACTCAATAAAAAGCATGTTATATCTTAAAATAATCTTTTAGTTCTAGTAAAGGGATCATTGTGCATACTACATTGATTTATTTATATTACGGTTCAGAAAGTGTCGCGATAGGGGCATCTGTCGTATTTTGTAACCTGTTAGATTTCTATCCTTTCCTGACGAATAGCCCAGTTCCTTGTTATTCCACCATATAAAATATATAGAAATAGTTGCCATACCTGTTTAGTATCACCCGTACTTCGTTTGCGTCTGAACTCCAACGTGATCCTTCCGTCAATTTTGGAGCCTTTGTAATTGCTCACATCTTGATTTTCATCTAACTGTGGTGGTTCATATCCTGGTATCCATGTATCCATGACAAACGTCCTGCCATTGTTGTCTACCCAGCCTAATATGGCATCAGTGTTTGGCTAAATTTTAGTGCAAAATGAAAATTTAGTTACCCAACAGATACGATTACCAGGTTAAACGGTAGAATACCATTGCAGTGTCTTCCGAAAATGCAATTCCTGTCCATTGATCAACATGACTGCTTGAAATAGTGAACAGAATCTCATCTGTCTTAGGAATGTATTCCCATACGGCGCGGTATTCGCAGCTGTCTGCGCGGCAAGATGACGGAATCTTCCATTCTCCCCGCAAATTGGTCTTGGCCTCTGCTGTGGTCACATCACTACCTTCAGTCTGTTCTTCAAATTCCACATTTTCTATAAATCCAAACCACTTATATTAAAAACAGTGCGCTGCAGTTGATACTTTCCTCAACTGCAAAGTAACTTACCGAGAAAGTTTAACGACATAACCCCGCGTTGCGTTTTCCCACCGTGGTATTTTAGTTCATCAGGTCTGTAGAAATTCCTCACGCTGTAACTTCCTCTTTCCAGACCAGATGGAGGTGAATGTACATATGAGCCGAACTCCTGTCCCTTGGCCCAAATGACATGCATTGCTGCATTTTCAATGGGGTAATCCGTGGATTCAGCAGCTGTAAACACACTTGACTGTCATATAGTAACTTTATACATTCGGTGTGCAATGTGGGATTCATTAACATTAGTAGTTTGGAGATGAATCCTTAACCCACTGTAGATTCTAAGAGACATGACACGTGCTAAAAGCCACTATATGACCATGACAATTTCTCTAATCCGGGGAATGTGCGTAGAATTCCTGATTTCGGTCTAGGAATCCCTGGTTCTATTCCTATGACATGCACTGCTTATCAATTGCAAGGATTATTGCAATAAAATGGTTCTGACACCTAATGATGGCTCACGATGAGCCGAAACACGTGTCGTGTCTCATAAGCCTATTTGTTAACTTCCTTACAAAACGGTAATTACCTGCAAGTTTCCTTCTGAACACAACTGTTGTTATTCCACCAATCTCATTGGCAGCTGCTGCTGTAAGGTCGTTACCGAATCCACTTCCCCAGTACGCGTCATCGTGAGGCGTGGACCTGTCTCGCGTGTACATATCCCGGATTCTGGACAGATCACCGCGAGCTGATCCAATTATTATATCCGTACAATCCATAGCATGGAAGTCCAGAGTTGGAGTGTAGGGATTCTTTGCAAGGGCACTGGAAGTAATTGGAGCTGCATCTATGGTTTTCAATGCTCGGCCATCTTTACTATCCGGTTCTGGTTCAGGTTTAGGTTCAGGTTCTGGTTCTGGATTAGGATCACTGGCAGTTGTTGCATTGGGTGTTGATGGTTCAGGTTCTGGTTGCTGTGTTGTTTCATAACTGTTCTTTGATAGAGGCTTGGGTGCAGTTTGTTTGTCTTCGCTAGCTCTAACTTCGGATATGCTAGATTCAACGCGTACTGTTCTCGCACCTTCGTTTGCGTTGGGAACGGCACGAAGTGCCCTTCTTGAAGGACCTTGGGTTGTAGCATGGGTATATGATACTTCCCCGTCTCCTTCACCTTCCATGTGGTATGTTACGTCTTCAAGACCGTGAGCCGCTTCCAGAATTTGATCTGGTTTCAGTAGAGTAACTGTGGTTATCATCCGGCTCTCACTTTCACTTTCAGATACTGGTATTGGGTCTTTTTCCGTAGCATCAGAATTGCTTTCATTCTTTGTTGGTTGCAATGGTCGTGTAGTTGTTGTTGCCGTAGTAGTAGTTACGGACTTTTCTGCGGTAGTACTAGATGCAAGTGTTACAGCTGCCGGTTCACTTGATGGCACTGGTTCACTTGACGGCTCTGGTTCGCTTACCGTTTCTTCAGAGATTGGTACTGTTCTTGGAATAGGGCTGGTTACTGAAAATGAATATTGACAGATCAATATCCAGTTAAATTATAAAACCAAGACTGGAATTTTCTTTGAAATAGTCTTTAATAATTATTTATAAAGTTCAGCCTATAAAACTATTTCTGAGTATGAAACCTATAAAAACATATAATTTGTAATTTAAAACGCATAAACAAATCTATTTTGTATTGCTTTGGGTGGGAACCCTGTAAACATTCTAAACTTGTATTGGAAATGACATTTTATTATCGTAAGGAATGATGTTGAGATATACGCGCGCGTGGACATACGTACCTAATTTTTCATTTTCAGCAGTGTCTAACACAGTTGCAAGTGATCTTCCATCTTTCAGCTTTTCAGTCTGGTTAGATTCAGGTTTATTTTGCTGCATGGGTGTGTTGCCCGTATCCGAGTCAGCAATGTTACCGTGTATTTTGCGAGGCAGTACCCCTTTCGCAGGGATTGCCGGGAACCCCTTGCATGATGATGTGAGTGCTAAATAGTATCAAATACAAAGTATTTCCACGTTTCCAAATACATTTTAACTTGTAATAACAGTAGAGTATTTTGAACTTTACCTTGAGGTCTCCATCCAATCGCTAAGTAACTTGTTCCGTTTCCTCTAAGTACTATTTCCAATTCGTTAGATTTTTGTAGAATCTTCCAGTACAGTGAAAAATCCTTGGATAGATCCTTTGTGAAGTAGTCATCAAGTGGAAATGTAGCAGTTTTAATTGGAGATTCTAATTTAAAAGTTCATATCATTCGATTAAAATTCACGTTAGCGAAAAACAGACCATGCGCGTGTTCATATTCTGGATTTCCTTTATTTTATGTATGTATGTGCATATAAATATGAAAGCATTTGCAATTAGTCACAATATTTTTCATTTAGTTTCTTACCTTTTTCACAATTATCTCCAAACCATCCTTGTTGGCAGTAACATTGCTTCCTCGGAAAATTAGTTGATTTTATGTCAACGCAAGTTCCATGTTCACCACAGTCAGAATCATCAATACATTCATCTGGAAAAAGTGCCAACATGTTCATTTTCATTTATATATTCCAAATTACATTTACAAACTTGCTGAATTTTTGTCACAAACTCAAAATGGCAGTTGATTCAGTAGATTTTTTTTACCATATGGATTAATTAATCTTATGAATCCTATCATTAATTCTAAATTTAAGTATCATACCTTTAAATTCACATCTCTTGCCATAGTACAACCTATGACATTCACATTTTCCTTTCATATAATTTCCATGTCCAAGACAGTCTTCCGTGAAATCCTCGGCTGAAATAAATAATAACTTTTATTTCCCTCTTAATATTATTTGCGGTATGGAATTAAGGAATATGAATACTACCTTGAACAATGTCGACATCTGAACAACTCCAAAATGTGTAGTTACCAGACCATTCCATAGCTTCTCGTTTTAGACGTATCGTACATCCTTCGCACGAAAGGTCTCCCGGTAAACGAATGGACTGTTGCTGCGCTCTGCGCGAAACAACATTTAAATTTCACATTGGATTTTATTTGCTAACTCTAAATACGACCACTAACGTTGTATCGCTCCTTAAAAAATCGTTTTTGCCAGTAACTGGTGTAAGGTCCATCCATGGTTTCTCTTCAGCATTCAATAATTCCAGTTTATAACCACCCTGAATAAGAAATGCAGGAAATGATAATATATTAGCATCGCAAATTCAAGACTTATTGATACAGTATAGTTGTTTGAAATGTACAAATGCTGTTGAATTAAGATTCACATGATACGAAAGCTCAAAAACAGTTTTTATTTTACAATATCCATTGAACCAGCAAAGTTAGGAAGATTCACCTGTATAACAATAGCTGTGAAAAAATTCCTAAACAATAATGACAGCAAAAAAATATGGTTTTGGGTCAAGAAATAGCCTCATAGTGAAGGTGGAGGGTTAAACGTGAATGTCATAGTGATTTGATTTTGATGTAATAAACTCAGTTGAACTTGACCTTAACATTTACAGGGCTAAAAAAATATTCTGGTTGCTCTTTGAAGCACAATAAATTCTGGCCTGTTTATTTAATTTCTTAATCTACTATAAAAAGACTTAGTAAAAAACGAAGATTATTGTAAAAGTAAGAGGATTATTTGTCTAAATTAGGTCTACTAATGTATTACATTGTCAGAATATGTTTTTACAGAAATCTTAACATATTTACTTCAAAAATTTACTAGTTAGTTTGATTCTCAGGATGTCAGGATAATACAATGTAATCTTATAGTCAGTCTAATAGTAACAAGAAACTTTCAAATGCGTATGTAATATCTTGGTATATTATGCAATATTTTAAACCATTTTTGACTATGTTTAAAATAAAACTAATAATTGACATTAACAATTTAATGAAAATGACATTATATTTATTAATATCCAGCAATAAAGTTTATAAAACCAGTAATAAAGCAAATTAAAAACATCTACTACTATATTGTAAGAAAAACTAGTTGAAACAGAGGTCAATGTGATGTCAACACTCTTCTTTAACAGTTTTTCTTCAAATGGTCAATAAGGAATGAATATATGAATTGCAATAAGGTACAAAGATATGTTTTATATCAAATTCAGCTCATTAAGATCTTTCATTTGGTATCAAGCTTAAGTATTTCCTATAATAAAATTTGAAATTATGGGACAGTTACAAACAGTACTGATAACCTTTTAAACTTTTCATGAAAGACTGGTTCAAAAACAACCAAAAATACAGATTTTGGGGTATACACCTTTCAATTTCCTATTCCATTGTATAATATGCATAGAGTACAATTGCGTAAATGCCCATTTTTTTGCACCAAGACCCCTCCAATCACCGAAATGCAATATTTAGCTGTTTTTTAAAGGGTTTCAGAATTTCAAAAGGTTTAAGAAAAATGCTTAGAAAGAAAGTGGAAAAGAGCAATGAATGGAGGAAGGAAGTAAATAGTTGTGGAATTCATAGAAACAAATTAAATGCTCTGTTATGCGTGCTACAGGTGAATCTCCTATAAACAAAAATTGGACAAAGATATGTACAGTGAAACCTGTGTAACTTGACCAATCACAAAACTTTCTAATAACATCCGCTCAGCTTTAAATTAAAGGTGGTCAACATATTAAAAATGTTTAGCAAATAAATGTATTTTGGATATGAAACTAACAACAGTATGTAATATACATACTCCATTTTATTTTTATTGTTTGAAAAAAAAACTACAATATTTGAGGATTTGTATTGAAAGTATATAATCATAAAAGTTGCTCCATTTTTTCTAAGGATTATTTGCATTCTATATAATTATCAAATATAATATAACATACTCGATGTGGATAAGCAAGATGCCATGTGACGTTGAAAATTGTCCCAGCGCGTAGCTGTGTTCTTCTGTCACCTGTAACAAAAATCATGTTGTAAAATATGTTATGTGGATTCAGTGTTAAGATTCTGTCTTATTAATAAAAATATTTTTATGTATGCAGTTTACATGCATGGTAGTTAACAACTTTTTTTATTTTAATCTGAACTTACACTCTGTATCTCACCAACCATGATTACAGAGCAAAAAAGCCTTGAAACAAATTCACAACCTGGTTTAATTTGTGGCTGGCATTCATTGCAATGCCATGGAAAGTCCACTCAAGACCACTTATTATTTGTCACCATTGATAAACTCGGCATACCTAGCATTGTTATACGTAGTTATTTCAAGGGAACAAATTGTTTTCAACTAGTATACCATATACATTATGCAGTCCATGTCTATGAATGTAAGGTCATGAACATTGTTTTTCCATTTGTGGCTCTAATTGTTTGTCACAATGAAAACTTTTACCTTATTGTCTCCTATAATTTATATTGTATATATACTAATAGCATTTCAACCTTATATTTCCTGTAAAGTGATACTGATTTCTAATTTGACCAAATTTTCATTACATTTAATGCTACTCACTTATTTACATGTTAATTTGAATAATGTAGGCCACCTAGATCTCATTAAATGACAAAGTAGACAAGCTTAACAAGCTTCCAAAAAAGTTATTCAAACGTTCAAAATGGCGGTTTCTGGCGTCTAATTTAAACACACATTGATGGAAAAATTTACAGATTGACAGACAATGAGTTATATAATTAATCTGTAAATATGCAACATTATGTTATATTCGTTAGATGTGTTGTATGCATGCAAATTGTGGTGAATGTATGAGAGAGTGGAATGTATTTAATGAAATAAGTCCAAATAAGTGTGCAGCATCTAAGTGAATTACAGTCCAAAGGAAATGGGAAACATTTTCAATTGTTGAACATTTTATTTAACGAAGTTAATTGTATATTTAGAAATAGATTAAATGTCTGCACTATATATCATGCAATGATTTGTAACTCAGTTTATATTCCATAAACTTGCAAAAACTCTATATTAACAGGGTACACATCCATTTATAGAAATGTTAAGGATTTTGGCCAACAACAAAATAATGTCTCCATTTAAAGAAAAACTTCAGTTATGAAAGTTTGACTGCATATTGTATAAAATATACCGAATATTTTTTATCAGAATAGGTAGGTGATAGAACCATTGATAGAACAAACACCCTTGGATGTGACAAGCACATGCCAGAAATATAAATGCCCTTGGAAAGAACAATGAATAACAGTCAACAATATGAACAATGAGTAATTTAAAGGCAGATGTTTTTGATGTCTGCATGTCTATGGTGGATCTATGTATGTCGTTGTAAAAACAAAATATCTTAGTGAACCTGATGAGTAACACAAGAATGTGAATTGAGCCAATATTACGGTGTACTAATTCATATAGTATGTAATGCAATGCTTTTTCTGCAATAGTAAATTCTTAAAACTTGCTAGGCCTAACATGGCGCCCAATCTGATTTATGGAGGCCATATTTAGGGCTAAATTATAAGAGATGATTGGTGCATAAGCACTTATTATAGGGATTACCCATTATTTTGACAGTTATATGTCAACAATTGTGTTTTCTAGAATCGCATGAGTAAATTTTCCGCTGAATAATTCTTATAATAATGTGTGACAAGGTTCAGAGCTTGTCACAAGACAAGGTCGATTCGTCAACAGTTAACCATATAATGACATCAGAGTGGTAGCAACAATTACAAATCCTGAAACAATGCATTTTATTATCATTATCAATATTATTATTGAAATTGTAAAATTCAAATATTTAATATAAAGTTTCACAGAGAACATTTCAAAAGGAAAATATACCTATTTGGTAAATTGTATCGCATTAGAAAAAGGAGAAATTATAATGAACACAACAATAATAACAGAACTTTATCAGGAATAAAAGGAATTTAATCTTATAAGTAACATGACTTTCTCAGGATTTTCAGGAATATGTCTGTGGAAACCCAGTACATGCATGCTCTGAAAATGTTTATATGTTTACACATGAAAAGTAATTCAAATTGAAGGATTTGCATTCATTGTCCACAATTATAAAAAGTATAATTTTTTCAATAAAATTCACAAATTGTATTGGATAAGTTTATAACAGAATACGTACTATACTTTTGTATGTTGGCAATGTGCTCTGCATAATATCTCTATAACTTTCATTTCCATTAAACATTATTAGTGTCAAAAAGTAGCACAATATGTAAAACAAGGTCAATATTTTATAATACGCAGTCAAACTTCTGAAATTTTCACAGTTGCTGCCCAAAATCATTATTAATCCCATGTTCAATTATTTCTATAACTGGAAGATTTTAACTGAAATTTGAGATATCTGAACATACTTTTCTGTCCCTGTGAAGAAGAAAAACTTCTACATTTAAAAGAAGCTTTGTTAAATGACAACTATGTCTTTCCTTGCCCCAGGAATTAAATTGTTACAATAAGTTGAGACTCAACTTATTGTAACTTAAATTAAATTGACGAATATTTGAACACATTTGCAAGTTCAGGGAAGATAAACTGAGTTACAAATCATTGCATGCATGATTATAAGATTTCATCGACTTTTAAATATACAACTTCCTTAAGGAAGTAATTACATAAAACTTTAGATAAACTGAAAGTTTTTTCCCATTTCCCTTAATTGGACTTTCAGGCAGTTATGGAAGTTTCAATAGGAAATAGACTTATTGTGGTAGTTTGAACACATAAGTAGCATTACCTTTTGGCATTCCACATGGTCCTGGAGTTCTTAGATTGTCCAAGAAGTCGAGATTGAAGTTCCTGGCAGGTGGGTAAACTAGGGCTACATGGGCAACAATTGGATCCAGGAAAAGTGCAACCATGAAAATAATGGCCGACCACTTTTGCCCATTTACGCGTAACCTCTTCATAATTCTGGCACAAAACTAATTTACAGCATCTAAACTTTCCTTCCAATCATCCAACTTTTCCACCATTCATATACAACAACACAATGTATCCAGCAAAATGTGTTTAAATGAACTTCAACTGCTTTAAGAAAGTCACAGCCACGTCGAAGTTAACAAGTCAACTTTAGGAATGTTCACTGTTCCTCCACCTTATTTGGACGATTCTAAGATCCAAGAACCCCTTCCCGACCTCACCCCTGAGAAAAAATGCAGTCTTATTATAACCGGTTGTATGCCTTCAAAATCCCGCCTCTGTGACGCACCTGCGAGGTCAACAAGGTACAAAGAATAATTTTTACGTTTTACAGGTGCGCCGTTTACGAGTGACGTCACTTGCAGTTACATTGTTATCCCATTTCTAATCTTTCCTCCAATCTAAACGCTCAGTCGAACCTCTATAGTAACTGAAAGTCCAAGGGAAATGAGAAAAACTTTCAGTTGTATAATTAGAAATATATTAAATGTTTGTACACTATAAATCATGCAATGATTTTTAACTCAGTTTATATTCCCTGAACTTGCAAAAACTCTGTTAACATGGTTTGTTTAATTATTTTACAAATTCCTTCAAATATTCTTCAATTTAATCAAATTTATCTAGTTTTTTCTTCAGCTTTTTCAACAGTTTTCTTACAACAAAAATAGTTGACATATGTAACCAAGTTTCTCTTACAAAAGTTTTTCCCTAGCTGCAGGAACAGCGCACAATATTTTTCAGCTATCGAATTAATTTCAGTTAAAAACTTTCAATTATAGAAAAGTTTAATGTGGGAAAAATAAGAATTTTGGTTGGGAACAAAATAATATGTTCATTCATAATTGCTTTCAACGTATCCCTGGCATTAAAAATTATTGGAACATTTAAATTTTACACAACAGAAAGTGCATGGATTTCACTAATAAGTGCACCTAATTATTCTCCTAAATGGTACGTTGCATGCAAACATGAAAACTTAAATATGCAACATTGAAAAATTTCACACAACACCGATTTACTTGTATGTGTATTATGTAGTGCATACTTTCAAAAGATTAACAATTTTATGCATAAATAATATTTGAATATATGTTGGAGCTAAAACGAACAAAATCATAATTATATCTTTATTGATATTATTTATGTTCAAGGAATTTGAACTGCAGGAAATTGAAAGACAACAAATAAAGTTTATTATACAAATAGTATTTTGTTGAAATTTAATGAATGATGCTCTAATAGGGATCGTGCATGAATGATGTCGTTAGCATTTGAAGTGATTTTTCTCAAATAACTTGGCGATGATGTCATATTTTTCAAACGTCCTATTTAAAATATGAAAAGTTAAAAAGTCTATAAAAACTTGCCCAATTTGGCAACATGTTACCATCATAAATTGTGAGAAATATCATAAGGTAGTATAGTGTTGAAGGACACCGCTAACTACTGACTCTCAAGGGAAAGACCTTGGGAAAACTCGCCTTCTGATGTCATGAATGACATTGTAATATGAAAAAGAGTAGGTGGTATATGGATACATTATGATTAAGGAAGTGTTTAAACTCACTTTAGGGCAAATTAGTAATTACTGTACAAGGGTGAGTCAATAATTCTCCTCAATGTTTGCTTTTTAAATTTATTACAATGGTGGAATTGGCTGTTATAGAAATCACGATATTCCAGCTATAGTATAACATGTGGGAAAATATGAACAATCTGAACAATTGGGTGAGGTCACAAAGGATCTTTTTGAGAAATGACCTGACACATCCTATATTCGCCAAAACAATGATAGCTATTGCAGTTGGGAACAAAGATGTTTGCATCTCTGGTTTCCTCCCAGAATTTAATGCTGAAATATATATTTCTTTTTGTTTCTTTCAAGAATCATTTTCAATTCTGACATGACCCCGAGAAATTGCAAATTTTTGAGTAGCATGCGTGAACTTTTGTGCCCAGTTTCCACCCCTGTAAGGTAAAAGCAACATTGTTACTTGAAACATGATATGTTTGTACAATATATGAAGTAATGAAGTGCATTCGACATTGGGCTTCAATTCAACAAATTCCCCATTTGGTTTTCAAATGACATCAATAACTATGAATCATAATGTAGTATAAAACAGGTATGACAGCTTTATTTTTTAAATTCCATGCAGTCATGTGTATACATATGTTATAGAAGATGTTATAACATATAGACCTTGAGTAATTGCAAGCCAATCATTTTCTAATTATATCTGATCAGTTTGTGTCAGGGCTGTTAAAGAGAAATGAATAGAGAGACCAAAAAATAACACATTAATGTGTTCCTTTTCTTTATTGTGTTTGTGACCTAACTTGCCAAAAATTACAAAGCGTTGTTTGAAATGTCTACGAGGAATTTTCTATGCCGGATTTTCTTATATATTCAAACATATTCATTTATTGTGCTTCATGCCAACTGTAACTTGCGTGGTAGCGGTTTTCGTCACTCGATTTACCATAATTTTTCAAGTCAGTTAATGTGTTCCGAATGGTTCAAAAAAATTGGAACGCCTTTTTAAGAAATTTCATGTACTTTCCTATACTAAATTATAATATGTCATATAATGTCAACTGTAGTATGCTTGCTTGGTAGCTGTCCGATTGGAATGCGGTTTGCATCGTTCGATAACTGTTCAAGTAAGTTAGCTTGTTCGAATCGTTCAAAAAAGTTCGAACGCTTTTTTAAATTTGAACGATTCAGAACACACCAACTACTGACTTGAAAAATTACGCTAAATTGAACGGCGCACACCGTGTATTACACTTGACATGTCATTGATGCAGTCCTAAACTTTAGGTTATAGGAGAATACATGAAATTCCTTTTAAAAAAGCGTTTGAATTTTTGGAACGATTCGGAGTGTGTTCTCGTGATTGGAGGGTGAGTTTGGACTTTGGGCGTGTTTGTCCTCCGTAGTGAAGGCGCTCCACCTAACGGCGCTTTCTCGTTCTCGTTCACTCTGAGCGAAAGCTGCGAGGCTCACTTCGAGGTGATTTCTGAAAGGTGCAATGGCGAATCGTACTGTAAAAGATGCCCATTCCATCAAGGGCACTAATCCACAGTATTTGATTGAGAAAATCATTCGATCACGTATTTACGACTCCAAGTATTGGAAGGAGGAATGTTTTGCACTTACTGGTGGGTATAAAGTCGTTTTTCCGTTATGATTGGAATTTAGTTTCGACTTGGCATTTCATTATGATTTGTTTTTTATTAGCCGAGTTGGTGGTCGACAAAGCGATGGAATTAAAGTTTATCGGAGGAGTGTTTGGTGGAAATATTAGACCTTCTCCTTTTCTGTGTTTGGTGCTAAAAATGTTACAGATTCAGCCGGAAAAGGACATCATTGTCGAGTTTATTCGTAATGAAGATTTCAAGTAATATTTGAATTTTGTTTGTGAATTCTACAATATACGTAGTTTTGTGTATAATGTTATATTATTTTAACAGGTATGTACGTGCACTTGGAGCAATGTACATGAGATTGGTTGGGAATTCGCTGGACTGTTTTAAATATTTGGAGCCATTGTACAATGATTACAGGAAGATTAAACGCCAAAAGAGAGATGGAGGTATTTAATAATTATTTATAAATTGAATTTCTGTCATTCTATGTTAAATAAGGTTTTATCTTCGTTTTATGATTTAACTCAAATTTTAATCAAACAATGCAAGCTTATATCTGTACACCTTACATTTTATTAAGAATTGTTATTGATTCAGTTCTGTATTTAGAATGACTTCTGGTAATGTAGTTAAATTACAATTTTATTATTAGCATTTGAATTGGTCCACATGGATGAATACATAGATGAATTGTTGCGTGAAGAGAGGGTTTGCGATATCATCTTGCCAAGAATCCAGGTAATTGTATTTACAGTTAATAATTAGCAGTGTTTTTAATTAGACGGTTCAAATGTGTTAATTTATGATAGACATTGTAATAAATAATATCAATTGTTTATTATTTTACAGAAACGACACGTCCTTGAAGAGAATAATGATCTTGAACCTCGAATAAGTGCTCTGGAAGATGACTTAGATGATGTTGAAGAAAGCGAAGATGAAGATAAAGTAAGATGGCTCCTATGTGGCAAGAAAAAGATGAAATGAAACACTATAATGATTAATGGTTTACAGGAAACAAAACATACAAATGTCACCGAGCAACATCGGTCTTCGCGTGACACGGGAAGATCAAAAGTATCGCCATCACCCAAGTCGCAAAGAAGTAAAAGCAGATCACCTTCAAAAAGGTAAATCGGGTGAAAAGTAATGTGAAAAATAAACAGGTAAATAAATTTCGGGATTTGATTACATGAGCGAAACCGTGTTTATTAATTTTATATTTCGTGTTTTTATTATGACAATTTATTTGTATATCAATGTGTAAAGATTGTATCTGATACATGATATTCCTTAGGAGACCTAAATCACACAGACGTAGAAGTTCCAGCCGTGAACAAAAGAAAAGACACAGCGCGTCGGATGAGAAATCGAAATCGAAAAGACGCCGTTCGCGTTCACCTTCTCCCAGTAAGTTAATATTTCACCAACCCAATTTAATACTAATATTGTTGCGTATGATTACAAAACACTTGGAAGTTTTGTATTTTTTATATTATTCTCTTACAATGCACTTTTAAAGTTGGGTTTGATGTTTGCAGGTCGAAGACGGCGCCGCGATCGAGAAAACAGAAGATCTAAAAAACAGTAAATGCCAAGAAATAATGAAGAAACATCTCATTTTATGGAAAAAGTGTTGCGAATCAGGAAACAGTCCTATATCTTTTTTGAAATGGGGGGAGGGGGGGGGGTTTCATTGGGCCAATAAAATTTCATTCAACAATTTTAATATGGTTTTGTTTGAAAATTTAATTCGAGTTGCTGAAAAAGTCTGCCATTTTCATAGTTTTTGCCTTGACAAAAAAAGTTATAATTGCGACAATGAAGTAATTTATCCATGGTTCGTATATTAATTACCAGGAAATTAAATTTGTAGGGATTGGAACATAATTAAAACTTGATATAAATATAAGTCGTGGTAAATTGATGTGTTTTATTCACTACATTGTTTTAAATTGGTAATTGTTTAGGGCAGTGATACACAGATAAAACTGAAATACGCACTTCCCAACGCGATTTCCGCAATGTAGCGACTAAATAAAAGTGTTGGGCACTTAAAAATAGTTAAACGGCGGGTTTAGAACACCATTTTCATTTAAAACTAGAACATTTTTCACCCGAAAACGAGCGATAGAGTAACTAAATAACGCTAACCTCACGCTAACGGCTAACCTAACACGCTAACCTAACGCTAACCTAAAGCCCGGTTTCCTCACCTCCTGCAGATACGTAGTCCGCCGTACCGTAGTCCCAGAGTCCCGTAGCCCCACCGTAGTCCTTGCGCTACCCGCAGTCCCGTAGTCCCGCATCCCGTAGTGACGTCAATGAGCTATAATACCTTCGGTGACGTAGTCAGTCGCGCGTGCCAGAGGAAATCCACCTTTATTAGAAACTATTGATATCCGCTAGCCAAAGCGCCTTTATTACTTCGGGCTGCTTGATTCTAAAGCAGGACAAATTGACGCCAGCCAAAATGACGCTGTATATTGATATTGCGGCGTCAAACTGTACCGGCGTCATATTGCCCTAGCTAGTAGCGTGCCAGCCATTCTGTCTACAACATGGCTGGCGTTGACGACAGTTTCGAGCAGGTGTGTTTTAATTTTATAACTGCGTTTGAAATACAGTACAACATTGAAAACTAATTACGTTCTGTACGTAAATGAAGTATGAAGATGAAGGTTGTGAACAAGAAAGCAGTCCAGGCGATAAAAGAAAACGGCTTTTCTCAAAAGAATGTAAGTGATCCACATGTCTAGATGCATTTCCTGTTTTGAAATGTTCATATTGTTAACTTATGCGGTTCAATTTTTCCAGTGAGATGCATGATGTATGGATTTGGCGACGACCAAAACCCTTACACCGAGTCTGTAGATGTCCTGGAAGATTTGGTGATCGAGTTCATCACTGAAATGGTAATTACATGCATGCAATTCATTATTTTTAGTTTATATTGAAAAATATTGACAAGTACACGTGAGAAATCATAATTTCAATCGTGATGTTCACCCATCACTTCCTAAATTTTGCGAGACTTGAGTGTGTTAAATCATAGACATGCATACAGTTAAACATCACATTGTCTAATATATTTATGAACACACTAAATTATCACACTTATATTAAATTGTATGTGAAGGTTTTATTATTAAATATATGTTGAAGTTGGTACAAAATGACCCAATGTTGGTCATTTGGATGAGGCTGTTGCCAGTAAACTTAGCAAATTTCCTGATTATGTGGTGGGAGTTGATTGTCAGGATAGATCCGGTATATAATGACTCAAAACTGTCACAGTTCGCATATGCACATATTTCTGCATGGTTATTCTTCAATTTTGTATGACCGGAGTTGGGAACAGTGGCAACTATAGACCCCAACTAGGCCTATCCCCAACCCCATTTGTCAAAACTGAGCTGAGTAGGCTCATGTAAAGACGGTGACTTCTACACTTAAATGAATGTGGACTCTGATTTTCTTCAAAACAAGCAAGTCAACCGGCAGAACGTGTAATGAGACCATTACAATACACAGCTGTACTTGAACTTATGAGGAATAAAAGCATGGCATTATTGATTGAGTTGTGTGCAATTGATTGGTTATGGCAATTGAAGTGGGCATGTGTAAGGTGTTGCACGTGGTGCATGCAATTGCTGGGAGTTGGTATACAACGGAGGGAATATTCTGCATGGTGTTACTTGAGACAAGGATGTTGGGGTAGTAGTGTCTTTTACCCTTGTATGCAAGGTCCCCCTACTTCATCGGCACCTGTACAATAGTAGTATAAATAACCTGAACTGAATAAACTCTGTCACTCAATCTACGCCAAAGTGTCCGTGCTGATTTTCTCCATCTCGATGGTTTCCCGGCAAAACCAAAGTTTACACTGTGAATCCCTGATGCCAATGTCTTGCATGCCTCATCATGGTGGACTGCATGCCTATCTAGCACTTGTTAGACCTCACTTGTGTGCGAGCATGGACACCGCGTCATGAAATGGATATTACGAGGAAAACCGATAATCACATTTATGGTACTAATTCCTTGATGGGCTACAACTATTCCAATTGACACCAGAGTCACTTATTGTTGATGGTTTTCCGAAAAATAGGAATGCATACAATAACCTTGAAGGTCAGGCCCAAGGTCTAGTGTGATACGATTTTCGGTGCCCCCCCCACGTGACTTATTGATTGTAAAGCTAAGTAGGCTCCTTTTATGGTAACTCAGCATTTTCTAAATACTTCACAAAACTCCGGACTTATTACTGACCTTGTATTTCTGATTGTTCATATAGTAAAAAATAAAATATGAAAAATCATGGACTTCTGAATTTATAAAAGAAATTGTTTTATGTAGTATATTATTGTAATTTTTGTCTATGTAATATTTACAGTGCTCAAACCCTGTTTTCTTTTATAATTAACAATATGTCATTGTGAGTTTCATAAGCATGGAAAGTATGGAAAGTCACGAAATTTCATTCTCATCTTTCTGTTGCTGTCTGACATAATTAATACAGAGTTTGTATATTGTATAAATCTATAATGTTCAGAAAGCGTCTTGTGAATCAATAAACTGAATGGTTAGGTGTTTACAAATTTTTTAACAGACTCATAAAGCAATGGAAGTTGGCAGGTCTGGCCGTGTGCAAGTTGAAGATGTTGTGTTCTTAGTAAGGAAAGATCAACGTAAATTTGCCAGAGTAAAAGATTTGCTGACCATGAATGAGGAATTGAAGAAAGCCAGGAAAGCTTTCGATGAAGTGAAATACGCGGGTGTTTCATAGCTATCTGTAATGTCGTCATGTATGTATTCCTATCCATTGTTCAGGTAATAAAATATACCACTGTAGACTATATCTAGTCCATCTTATGTATTTGTATTTAATGGTCTTACCAGGGAAAAGTTGTCCTAACTCACACGGGGTCCCTTAAAGCACGTTTTTCATTATCGTACTAAAATATATGGACCCTGTTTTTACTTGATGGCTGTGAGAGGTGTGTGTGCGTTTGGAAGTGCGAGGTGACACCTATGCCAAATTTCCCCAATAGTGTACATAGACCTCAGTGATTTTGGTCTGACTTTTGCTTAAAAGTGCCCCATTTGACAGGTTTTCAGCAACTTGGGCCTCAAAAATTATGGAATTATGGTCCTTCGTCAGGTTCAAGGCAAAAACTCTATGGGACCGAGCAAAATCGGTCTTAAGAAGCAAGTAGTTCCTTAAAGGTGAATTGACAGGGTTAAATAAAATAATCCGATCCGAATGAGAAATAACACATAAAATTATACCTTACTTT